>PVJO010007622.1:0-80587 GCA_004026905.1 Hystrix cristata
CTCCATACACTGTGCATTTTTTTAGGTCTCAAGTCAATGCTTTTTTAGGTCTCAAGTCAATACTCTACCAATAACTCCAACATAATTTACCGAACACGAATGATCAATCCAACTCTCTAAATTTTATACCACTGTAGCTTCATCATTATCCACTTCTTAATATTAATTCAGTTGTAAATTTACATTTTATGAAATTATTTGATGTCTGGCTGCCCTGCTAGATTATGAGCTATATGGCAGGAATTTTATTCTTTGGTTTTCTTTTATTCTTTTTTTTTTTTTTTTTTTTTTTTTTTTTTTTTTTTTTTTTTTTTTTTTTTTTGTGGTGCCGGGGATCGAACTCAGGGCTTTGTGCTTCCATGGCAAGCACTCTAATCACTGAGCTAATCCCCAGCCCTCTTTGGTTTTCTTTTAGTTCTTCAGTGGAAGAGTGCTAGGATGGTGGTTTCATAATTTCAAAGAGTTGTTGTCCTCCACAAAGCCAATAATACAACTGCAACTTAAACTTCTCTGTTAACCAAAAATGGAAGAAAATGGACATCAGTAATCTTCACTGATATCTAAAATGCTGACGAAATAATAATAAAAAAAGGTCTCTACATCCTAACAATTCAGAGAAAAGGAAATACAGATAGTCACAAAGTGGGCAGAGTATAAAAACCAGCCACCCTCTACATTGTGAATGATGCTTATCTACCGGCAGCTGGTTATGGATGCGTGGTTAAGCCTCATTCACAATTCTAGAGCCTGGATGATTGTGTGTTGGATGAAGGGATAACTGAGTTACGAGTCTCACATGAATCAGGTTAGCCTACATATTTTTGCATAATGGTAGTCACAGGATTTCTAACAACAGCAAGTAGTCAAGATCCAGTGTGGAAGTACTTGCCAAGCTTCTGCTTATAGCCCATGTGCAGAAATCTGCACTTAAGGTGTGGATAAATTCATGCTATCTCTGAATAGGAGAATCGACAAATAATTATGGCCGTTTTTTTCCAATTTGCTCAAAGAGATTAGGACTCTTTTCTAAAGCACAAATTTTAGTTTTAAAAAGTGCTCAGTTGTATATATTCAACCTTCACCAATGCCCTAAGCAGGCTCTGGAACAATATTTTACACCACGATATATAGCCATTGATATAGATAATAAATATCATTCAGGTCAATTCAAGAAGTTTTGTTAAAAACCAGCTCTGATATCAAATTTCCATACAACCCCCCAACAAAAAATTGAATCCTTACTTCAAACCATATACTAGAATAAAACCCGTATAAATCAGAAATCTAGTTCTTAAAAATCAAGCCAAACAGTTACTTTCAAAATGGATGAGTTGTTTTATAGCTTGACAGTGGAGAAAATGTTCTGTGATTAAATTCAGTTATAAAGACAATGAAAATATATAACATATTGAAAGTGTGAGAACTTCAAGACAAATTGCAGAGTAAGAACACAAAGTGCAGAAAAATGTATGTAGTATATTTCCTTATACTTAGTAGTAAAGAATCAATAATAAATAATATAAGTAATATTTATAGTAACCTAAATAAAAATTTATTAACACATAATTTTCTTATTTACTAGTAAAGAACATTTGCCTGTGGGGTTGAAGGAGGCAGACAAGATGGAAGAGCAATTAATACACTACTTAATTTAATATATTATTGAGGTAGCATTGAATTCACAAACATTTAAATGCGTTATCTCCTCAAGTAATAAAATTAATTTAACCAACCATAATTTTGAATACATGCTGAAGAAAGCAGTGTATTTACCATATGCACTTTCATATACATCCTTAGAGTGATAGGGCCTAAAGACATAAAAAACAAAATAAACTTAACTTAGGATCTTATTTTTAATATGATTGATACTATAATTTAAAATCATCTAATTTATATCACAGATAAATCTCATGAATTAAGTTTGATAATTTAGGAGGAATATTTATAGAGAGAAATATACGCCAATATAAAATCAACAAAATTTTAAAGAAGACATTTTAATGTTTAAATTTAAATTGGAAATAGTAGTGTTAATTCATTTCTGTCTTTAAAAGTATATATTCTGGCTTTGTGAGATGAAAGACATAGAGTCAATAGCAATGCAGCCCTTGGGCTTTGATTTTGTTCATTGAAATACTCCTCCTTTAAAAGAAATCAATTAAGATACTTTAAATGCATATACCAACTTCCCCAAAACAAACCCCACCATCATGTAATAATAAAATATAATTTAAAAAGCAATTAGAACTCTGTCACCTTTCCTGTTGCTGGGATAAAGTACACAACACCTACAATTTAAAGGATGAGGGTTTATTTGACTAATGGTGCTAAGGAACTCAGGCCATCATTAGTTAATTCCAAGGCAACATCGCAGTGGAAAGGCGTGCCTCGTTCATAGCATCTGGGGAGTAAGGCAGAGGAAAAGAGCCACAGAAGGGGCCATGGACCACGTGTAATATACAAGATCATATACACACGGAAGTGTGCTTTACCAATCACTTAGATGACTGTCAAGTCAATGAAGTTGACAAGCCAACTTAACTGTCACAAACTTCTTTGAGAAATAATTGACTCCAGGTCTAAGGCAGGAAATTAAAAAAATTAAACCTAAGATACCTTGTCCCAGAACACAAGGAAATGCTTAGAAAATAAACGGGTATATGAAAAGGTTGTAGAAGTTTAATTATATATTAACTGCCTCTGATATTGGATTCTAGAGCTCTCCAGGGATTCCAATGGTTTATATTTACAGAATACCTTTGTTTACACACAAAAGAAACGCTACAACAAGAGTAGGAGGAAGATGTTAATCAAAGTGAATCTGGAGATATCATGATCAGGTTTCTTGTCTTTCTATTCTCAGATTGCAGAGGATGCACTGACAAATAGGGACAAATGATCAGCTCTGAGTCAGCCTGGCACACACTGGATCATCTTGGTACCAGGAAGTCCAATTCTGCTTGCAACAGAATCCTCTTTTGTTAAAGACCTCTAAGGCACATCACCACATTCCTGACCACACTTAATCATCACCCCTCCCTGGCTCTACCAAAACCAAGTGCCAAGCATAAACTCATTTCTTATTCCTAAGTTGTGCTGAAGAGTGCATATATCTTCCTTCCGTACAACTCACAGGCCCATAATTACAGGTCATTGCTATATTTAACACACTGCATAGATTGGCCAAAGCACCACCATGCTCTCTGCTGCTCTGGAGCTAAGCATATGGTAAATCTAAATTATCTGAGATCAACTCATGGTACACAAAGGAATTCCCACTGGATCATATCAGGTCATCTCAAGCATCAAAACAAAGAGTTGAAAAATCATTATCCATTATTGAGAATGAACACTTGCTCACCATTTAATCATTTTGTCATTATTTTCTTAGTTTGTTATTAACATACTATAATATGTATTTTAAAAGAAAAGCATAATAAAATGCACGCATCCAACACTTAACAATATGCCATATTTGTTTTATCTATATCTGTATTTTTCACTGAGACATTTTTAAAGCAAATTATAGATATCATGTTTAATCCTAAAAAGTGTGGTATTTATATACAATGGAAGAATAAATTAGAGGCATTTGTAGGAAAGTGGATGCACTTTCCTTTTTATTTCCTTATCTTCCTCCTCTTTCCCTCTGTCTCTTGATCCTCTTCCCATTTGAGAAAGGCACAACAGTTATTCTTCAGTGGAACAGTCTGATTGTTTTCTAATTGGTACTTTTTAGGAATAATGTGATAGGTTGCAAATCCAATGCATACTTTCATTTAACTCACATTTCTAATAATTATGTTACCTATCTAGCTTTTGTAAGTGAAAACTAAAGGTTTGGTTGGCTTTTTAAACATTTTGGCAGGAATATTTCATAGGCAATATTTTTTCATATTGTACCATATCATGAAGTATATATTAGGTGGTCTTAAATTTGGCTTCTTGGCTATAACAATGAAGGACATATTTTTGAATATTTTGGTTTGCATTTCAAATTCATTTATGGGGTAATATTGTCCAAATACCTCTTTCCATGAGCATTTCACTTGATGGTTTTTGTTTCCTCTTAATGGTCCCTGTATGAAAAAGTTATTTCACTGGAAGTTATGAAATTGTGAATTTTCTGTCATTTTTTCTTCCTTTTTAAGTCTCTATTATTACCTAATAGCATTTGATCATCTTTTCCTAACTAGCCTGTCAACAACTAACTAGGCAAACTCTAAAAACAAAAGTACAAATAAAAGTTTACTTTTGTGACTTTTAATTTCACTCTAAGGAATTCTTGAATAGTTAGATTTATTTGTGACTTTTTTTCTCATTTTCTTTTTGAATTTCGTTATGAGGTTTTATGCACTTAGTGTGTAAGTATTAATTTTAGACATTAATAATTTTGATGTTGATACTGTATCTAATTTTACCAGCAATGATTCCTGGGTCCTTCTGGTCCTATCTTCACTTGACGTAACCTCAATAATCTTTGAATTCTTTCTTGCTCTTTGGCATAACAAGATGTCCTACAATTAAACTGTACTTTTCTTAACCCTTACTTGGAAAAGCAGTTTCTCATGTAACTGATTTATTTTAGTTGGAAATGTTATTTAAAAGTATGATTTGGGCCTTAATGCTGCTTAGTTTGTGTTGAGGTAACACTGCTTCTACTTAGCATCAGTGAGAAAAGATAGGAAATAGAAAAAAATAGATTTTTGTGTTAATTTTGGTATATTTTAAATAATTTGCTCGATTTTATATTTGTATGTCTTTTCCATTGTGCTAAAGCTCTTGGTTCCTAATAGTTTATATTAACATAAATATCTATTTACTTTGCCCTACAGTATACTTAGAATAGTTTCAAAGTTACAATGCTGACAGTATAATGAACATTATACCTATTAAGTTAGATTTAAGATTCTGTCAGTTTTTCTTTTTGGTCCTAAAAATGTATTTAAAAATCTCTTGAATTAATGTTTCCCCATCTGTGTTAATATTGCCAAATTGCTAAATAGCTAATATCATTTATTTCTACTCATTTTAAGTTTTGTATTTGCTTTTTATGTAATTTTGTATTCTGAATAAAAAATATATGTGTTAAAAGTATATAAAATCTTATGTTCCCAGAAGTCTCTTCCACTTTGTCTCTAATACATTCTTCATCTTGCCTTCTGTGTTTGTCTATTTTAACTTCTGGCTTATACTTGTGCTTCTTTTTGCAAACGTGGACAAGCATGACTTTGTGTACCTAATTTTTATATATATATTTTTTCTTACAGAGAATGTATATACTGAGGTGTTGTTTCTAGTTTGTTTTACTTTTGAAATGTGAAATTATTTCCTAGAAAGCAGAGACTAACTTCAATATTTTTGCTCTTATTTTATTGCATTTACTCATAGTACACAAATCTACATTATATATGATTCTTCCTGTTTTTTAGTCATCACCTTCAAAATTATTTTCATATATTAATATTTCTTCTCATCCTACCCTCAAATGATGGTTTCCCACTATTTTTAGTGCACTCTTTTGTGAGAAAGTGCTTGATTTCTTTAAATAATTATTTAGTCATTCTCTTTACCTTTCAACGACTAACATCATATTACTCTCTTCTGGGAATAACTGGCTTCATTAAGATTTAATTGAATCTAAAAAAAAGTTCTTGCACTGATTAGTCAAAACAAGAAAAAAAATTAGCTTTACTCTGTTAAACATTGGCGTCCGAGAAAATTGCTTAATAACTCTATATCAAAATTTTAATTTACATAATCAAAATATGGCAGCAATCCATGTGGTATTCATTTACATTTTCCTTTCTCTTTATGAGAATTAAATAAAATTGATACGATTATAGTCAATTCAGTTTGTACTCAGGTTTCAAAAATGAAAGAACTTTTTCTTAATTTTTGAAATTAATCTTTAAAGAAGTAACAGTATTTTAATCAGTGAAAGAGTCCCACAGACACAGATATTATGGTATATTTAAAAATATTTCTAATTTTTTCTATTTTATAAAATTATCATGCAGTTTATTTCTTTAGTGAATTTAACCCATCTTATCCACATTTTCTTTACATTTGAAAATTGATTGATATTTAGAACTAGTTACAATTTTACCATACTTGAAATAAAATAACCATGAATTTAATATTGGTAATCCAATATTATATAAATTATACAATTTCCTCCAAATTGATCCAAATGTATTTGTAATCTTTGTAAATCTGTTATTTCCAATTTGTAGGAGGGATTCACCTAAACTGTATTCATCATACAATTCAATGGTCTCAGTGAGGTCCAAATACATGCTCTAAATTGTTGGGTGCTGAACTTTTAACTCTCTCACTGTGATAGTAGCCTCAGTTGTTCTTTCAACAGAAAGATTTGTAAATGAGAGATAACACTTTATTCAAAACTCAAAATCTGTGGCTTTGAAGAAGTCATAAGTAAAGCTATGATTTTCAGATAAAGAGAAGATAGAGCAGAAACATAAATGACATTTATATTATGTTAATATATACTGTATTTTATATAGCTTATAACATATAATATGTTAACATTAAATATAAATAATATGTCTTTCTACAATTGCATAATAGAATGAAGAAAAACAAAATATGGAAGCCAGAGAAAACAATTAAAATCCTGCTACGTTCCTCAAATGAGTACATTTCTATACTTCTTTCATTTTACTTTTTTTTTTTATAAAATTGAAGCAGAAGACATCAATTAACAGAGCTCTCTGAGGATGGTCAGAGAAAATACATGCAAATGAACGAACAAAAATAGCTGTCTCTACACCAGGGTGTGCCATGCATTTTACAGGTACTAAGGACCTTTAAGGCAGATTGTTCTGTTATTCTCAATTTACAAAGAAAAAAAAAGTGAGCTACTTAGAGTTAGCTATGCAAATCCATGATAGTCTGCCTTGTCGTCTATTTCCCTTTAACATGGTAGGCACACAGCTAGTACTTCTCACAGAGCTAGCCATGTAGTAGGTGCTCAAGAAATGCTAAATCTCTTCCTCATTCTTTCCAAACACCAAATATCTTGGGAAGTGAATTCATTTGGACTTCAGCAAGATGTATCTGTGTTTGATATGAAATGGAGACACAGTGTGTAATATAAAACTTCTCTACTTCCAATGTTAAAAAAAATAGGAACATGATTGTGAAAAACAGACAATTTAGGGGAATTTTTGCCCTTACTTGAACAGTTTACAAGCCACCTGAGACAGATGTTTATTGGCCAATAAAGCTCTCTTCCCAGTGTTATTACCCAAGGCACAGTCCATAATCATTTTCTGTCTGTAGTTTGTCGTTTAGGTTGGATTTACTGCTAAAGAAAAAGACATAGTGTTAATCCAGTAACATAAGTCCTCTACTAGTCTGGACAACTGACACAATAATATGTGCTGGGACCCTCACTTGACTTTATCAGCCACCAACAAGTGTATCCTCTGCCACAGAAGCGATTTATACTGCCTAATTAGAGTGTTGGAGAAACCATGTACAGTACTTGGTTGCTTATTTTGAGTAGGCTTGTTGTCCTTCGATTGCTTGTTCAGCATTTCTTTTCTCAAGTCTTTTAGGCTTTTTTCCGCAGCCGGGGTTAAGAAAACCATGAATATAGCACCTGTGTCCACCTTCCATCAGTGTACTTACTCTTAACATGTGTGTGGTCTGAGGCTGTAGCTTCTTTCAGGTACTACTAGAAACTCTGCTGCTACCTCACCTTGCAGGTAGTGTGTGGACATCATACATAGGATGCTATTCTCCTAGAATTTTTAGTATTTTGCTATATAAATTTACAATGTTCACCTAACTCTAATGTAAATTATATAGGCAAGGATTGTATCCAAATTCAAATTCTGAAAAATTTGTGTGTGAACTACTGATGAAGATACCTGGTTAGTAATTAGTAATTTCAAACCTGGGTCTGAATTGTTAGTTCACTGCTTTTGACAACATGCAACTCAAAAATTAGTTTTTGTCTTTTTTTTTCTTAGATACTCTAAATAGTATTTGAACAATGAAATGATTAAAATAATTCCTATAATAAAAAATATCACCATAACACAATATTTTTTCATAGCTTCATCTTAGATTTAAAAGCAAAAGTACATGTACCATATGAATAAGCTGCTATCTCTTTCTTGGGCTGCAAAAATTTTCCATAAAAAGAAACTTTCTCACCATGATTTCTTAAAATCTAGAAGCTATTACAAGTACTTTAGGGTTGGCATGAAAATAACATCACCAGAACAACTAAAAATGGACTGGAGGTTTCTGGTTTATCTCTGATATGTAACAGACTTAGAAGACATCAATTCCTTCTTTACAGCAGGAAAAAAAAAAAAAGGAAAAACTGAAAGTTGTAGCTTTTATTGGAGCCATCAGAGAATCAGGGTCACAGTGAAAACTACCACCCTACCACCCGGACAGGTGAACAGTGTACAGCCGAGACTTGCTTTCCTGAAAAGTCTCTGAATCATGAATTAGGCTTGTATTTTATTTTCTGTATTCTGGTGCTGATGTTTGCATACAGGACCTTGTGGGATACAGCTAAGTATAGCCAGTTTCCAGAAATAGTAAGTAACTCATCTTTTGATACACTTTTCAAACACAAACCAAACAATCCAATGTCCACTGCTAGCACTTCCCCTATTGGACTCTTATACCACGTACCACTATTCATTTGCCCTCATGACCCCAGAACTAGGTACCTAGGTGTAGTCCCTGTGCCCCAGAGTCTGCCAGCCCACACTGAAGCTGCTTGCTCTTTGTTGCTTGTCCCTCCCACAGAAGTTGTAGTGCAGGCTTTTCTGGTACTTCCTCCCATCCTCCACCTTCTAACTAACATTGGTATTTTCTCATGCAGTGCTCATGGCAGGCAATTTTCTCCTCTTGGGAAGAGTAAGAAACTTTCCTATTGTCTCCAGATATGCTGACCTTATTGGATCTCAAAATTTTATATTAAGATACTGTGTTTCAAAAAATAAATGGTAAATTGGTAAGAACACTTAAATAGTAACTTCAATGGACTGTTAGAAGCTAAGTATGGACTAACTGAGAGTAAGAATCTGCTGAGAGCATTAGTCTTCGTATAAACTTAGTATAAACATGAATGCCAGCCTGCCTCAGGTCCAGTTAACCAGTGCATCATATCAGATTCTTTTAAAAAAAGTATTCTAGAAGGGAAGGAAAACAGTCTAGAGAAAAAAGCAAGCTTCATAACCAGGATCAAATATAAGAATTCAGGAACAGCAAGTTTCAATCATTATTAATATTTTAAAGGCATTAAAGAAAAAATGAGTAACATATAGATAATACGAGTACAGAGATAGTAAGTCTTAGAATCAAAGAAACCACTAGGAAAAAATCGCCACAGTCATAGAAATGAAAAATATTTTTGATAGGCTTTTATCAGATTGGACATGAATAAAGAAAGAATGGGTGAGGTTGAAGATGTATCAACAAAAGCTTTTCAATCTGCAGTGCAAAGAGAAAAATGAAACAATGGAACAGATGCAAGAATTATGGGACATGGACAAGAAGTTTAACATGGATAAAGAGAAAAATGGATAATCTGAATAGACTTTTATCTGGGAGCAATGCTGAGTTGAAAATTTTAAAATTTTCAAAAAGAAAGTGCCGTATCCAAACAGTTTCACTGACAAGTCTCACCATATATTTAAGGAAGAGCTGATACCAATTCCCCACAGTCTAGTCCAATCAACTATTACACTCATACTTCTTGAGAACCCTTTATTTGCCTGGGACTTCAGTTGGATGTTAATCTTATCATATTCAATGTAATCATCTGAGAATGTAAGATATCAGACATAATTATTTTATCTCCACTTTTCCAACGAGAAGTGCGAGGTACTGTTAACTAATTTTATGTACTGAATACTTGTGTTCTTCCAATATTCCTATATTGAAATCCAACTCATGATTGTAGTAGGAGATGTGATCTATTGGGAGGTAATTAGATCATGAAGTCCCCATCAATAGTAGTATTACCCTCATAAGAAAAGGAATAAGAGTTGATTTTTCCCTTGGCCATGTGAAGATACATTTAGAAGACAGCTATCTGCAACCCAAGAAGAGAGCCCTCACTAGATATATTGGTAACTTCATCTTGGAACTAGAATGTCTATTATTGAGGGAAATAAATGCCTGTTGTTAAGCCACCCAGTCAGTGAGATTTTGTTATAGCAGTCCCAAATGACTGAGACAAATCTTTTTCAAACATAACACCTCTAAATGGTAGTATTACATCTATCTGGCCCCAAAATTGGCTAAACTGTTATGGACTAACTGACCCAATCATCTTTAAATTTTTAGTGTATGTGGGTCAGCTAAAAGCCCCACAATTCCAGCTTTAACAGCAATGAAAATCCCAACTTTGCCTATATACTGTGTAGTAAGCATGGCTAAGAACCTGGCATACTTTTTGAAGATGACTTGAAGAAGGAAAATCATAGAGCTTTCTGAGGAATGGCCTAGAAGATCTAACCACTGGAGTAGCAAAGGCTAAGAATCAAGGACAGCTGTAACAGTTGATGTAGCGCTGCTGAGAGTTTGTCTAACTCAACATCTTCATTTCTCAAATTAGATGCAAAGAAGTTGGTTTTTTGAATCAACCAAGTTTCCATAGATTGCTAGACCCAAAAATCAGGTTAAATTTTGGAAAATCTTCTATAGTGGCAACCGGAGTTGTACTCTATGCTTTTGTAGTCTCAAACTACTTATCATTCCATGGTCATCTTTCCACAGAGTTGTGTACCTCTTTCCAGTGATGTGCTAGAGTATACCCTTACCTGCTTACCAGGGCCAATTATGCACATCTCCCCTAGAATCCAGTGTTTCACAATTAACAGTCTATGACATTTTTATGCCTTCTTTCATGATGACCATTTTTCTTCCATGCGCATCCATGTCATTATTATAGCTATTTATTCCTACTTTAAAATGAATTTACCACCTATATAAATAAAACACTGTTTGGAAAAGATGGCTTTGGTACTGGTGGTGAATTGGAGTGATGAAGACCGAAGAGCAGAAAAGTGGTTGAAAAGTTAAGTCAGAATCAGCATGGCTTCAGAAGAAACTATATCCAAGAATTCATGGAGAAGGGATCAAATGGGTTTGTTAATAATCAGATATGATAGAAATCCTTGCTACATATAGCCCAGAGGCTGAGATAGCAGTATTGGCAACTCTTTATAAAGTGTAAATCTCCAGATCCCCTGAGACAGTGAATAGAAACCTGCATTTGATTAAGATCCCCAAGTGCTTTGTTTGCATTTATACATTCAAGTTTGAGAAGCATTAGGTAAAGAGGAAAGGGTACAAGGTGACAGCCTTCAGTCCTTTGTTTCTAAATCACAGTATTATGGGATACTAAGTTAAATAGAAATTAATATACAGTCAGAGAGGGACTGGGCTCTCAAGGAAGTCAGCAGAAAAAATAAAGACATCAGAATTGTGATTGGAAGCATGTCTGAAGAAGGCCAGGCCTCAAGATAAAGATGCAATGGTCAGGCCTACATTCTTTCCTAAGGGATAAAGAGTAACTTGGAATTATAATCAGCACCAGGTAATTAGCATGACCTGGTCCGGGAAGTCCAGCTAGGCATCAGTCGCCCAGGTGGGTGACCAGAGCATCTGGATCCATCCCTTCCCGCAAATGCCTTTGTCCTTTCCATTAACCTTTGTTATGTGATCCACTTTCCTATTAGATCAATATTAGCTAAGCAGTTATACATGTAATCTTATAGGTTGATTATAGTTTGATTCACATTGACCCACATCCTGACTTTTCAAATAAATTACTCCTGATAAAGGGCCTTGGTGGCAACCCATTTTCAGAACCCCTCCTGTCTGTCAGGTGTTATTTCTTAATAAATCTTTCTTAGTCTTAACCTCCTTCATTTCTTAGACTTCATTAGTTGATTTTGGGGAATGCGAACTCATCACTTCTGACATCTACCAGGTTGGGAGTTATATTTCTCCTATATCACAAGGACTTCTCAATATTTTCTTCTTTCAGAGGTTCCCATAAAGTGATAATAAGCCAGTAAGATAATAGTAAAGTAAAAGGTGAAAGACATTAATTCTCTCAAAGAAGCACTGAAAAAATAGTATTTTTTTGTGGAAATGTATTCCTGATAGCTGTAGAAGGTATGCATATTCTTTGACAGTGCATGAGGAAATATTCAGCAATGAAACTTGTTTTCTACTACATTTTTGTGGAAAATCCATCTCAATAATTATCTGGAGAGATCCCTTAGTCCACAAGTAGTATCAATTCTCATGTGCTTCTATATGTTCCTCAACCCAAGTTTTTCTCCTTTTTTTCAGATCTTCTTTTTGCTCCTTTTTTCCTATAGTCATATTCTTCAAGGCCATTATTGAAGCCAAGTTCCAATCATATGACCCAAAATGTGTTAATAGTATTAATGATCATGTACATAGTATCTACAATATCGTATACACTGTTTTGAGCTTTATATAGAGAGATTCATTACATTTTTATTAAAAAAAAACCCACTATGATATGAATAGTATTAATATAGCCCTCATCTTGGAATGTAGAGTCTGAAAAGTATAGAAATTACATGATTTTTTAAAGGCATCACTCCTAAGAAGCAGACCGGACACCAGCACACTGGCTGACTTTCACACACAGCGTTCTCAGTGACTGTCAGTGGTTCTCAAACTTGAGCATAAGTCTAAAGCCACCTGGAATGCTTCTCTAAACAGTTTTCTGCCCTGCCAAGCACTTCAGAGTCACTAAACTTGGAGGATATCCTCAGAACCTGCATTTCTAGCACTTTAACAGGTGACCCTGGTGTTTCTGGTTCAGGCCCCCACTTGCAGAGTCACGTTGTTACATTGGATATTACACCTCTGGGTTTTCGAAGTTTTAGCTAACACCTTAATGTTTTAAAACTGGATCTTCATTTTATTTTCATGGAGATAAAAGGCTGGGCCAAAATGATATCCATTGAGGACCCTTGGATGTTTTGAAGATGGAATTTTAAAATTAAGTTAAATATCTCTTCAAACATACTCAGATGCTCTACAGCTAATGCTTTCCTCAGTAATTCTCTTCAGGCAGTTCTGTTCATAATTTTATCTTTTATTTCAGAAAAACAATTTTCTAAATATTTGACTTATAAAATATTAATTTCTAATACTAGGGAATATAACAATTTCTGTTATAATGGGCTACAAGTAGGAGGAAACCTAGACACTCTACGACTTGCATCTATTTTGTCATTAATATTTTTTATGCCTTCCAACGGGCCACACGACCTCAATTTCTTTACCCATTCTATGCGACTCTTGAACTAAGCATAATTGTCTTTCTTCTCCGAGTTCTGTGTTGAGCCAATTCAAGATCAAGGACCAACAGTCTCCCAGGAGAGCCGGATGAAAAGTCCTGCTGCAGAGCCAATGTACGATAGTCCGGTGAGGCACATGGGCTTTCTTGTTACTAAAAGGAGGAAATAAAAGAAAACTCTGTCGGCAGTTTACTAATCACGAATCTATGCAAGAGTGACAGTTAATCTTCTCTTCCTATTAATAGATGCAGATGCCTGGGGGCTTAACGTTTTCCTACTGGCTTAATAAGGAGAAAAAAAAAATGGAAAGGAGGCAGACAGAAATGCCTAATTGCATAGCCAGCAGCTATTGCAGTGTTGTTTAAAAGGAGAAAGTCCAAAGAAAGAGAGGTGAGCTGACTAGTCAGCACTGGCCATGCCAGCAAGTGGTTCCCAAAAGAAATTAAAGCAAGTCTTTTTGATCTGTTTTGATTCATCTCTAGGAGCATATTCAATTAAAAAGCCAGATGAACTCAGGCACTACAATGTCTGCCCACCTATACAAAACAAAACTGAAGATTTATCAATGTCCAAGAATATATCGTGGACTATGTACTACAAGTTTACAAAAGAAGAGTAAAGCTAAGCCTCCCTGGCTTTACGAAACCTTTTCGATTGCCCATTCAGGAAGTCATCAAGTCTTACTGTGCTGAGATATTTCACAGAGATTTGGGCACAGGAAGCTCGTGGTGAGAAAAGGACCATACATATATGGGAAATAAAAAATATTTCACATGTGACTCTAAAATTTTTTCTAATGCCATTTTTAATGAAATGGATTTCTATTGCATCTGCAGTACCATACTTTGATAATTACTCTAGATTCTTTAAATAATTTGTCCTCAATCGAGAAAAATAAAACCCTGAAAATAACATTAAGAAGGAATAGGTTGTTAAAGTAGGCCAAATCTTGCACATTAAATGCACTTATTTTTAAACAACTTCCTCACAAAAAATACTATATAGAGATTAAAATGACACATAATCTGATATTACAAATAATATGTTGATGAGCCACATTGAGTAGAATCCAATTTGTACCTAGAAACTACCTAATAATTTTAAATTAAAGAATCATGTTTGGATGAGAAACCATAAGCCAAATCCTCGCTGAAAATTAAGCTCACAGGTATGAACACAAATTCCATAGCTCCTCTAAGTTAGTGAGGAGACAGGGTATTATTTAAAAACAACAAAACTTCTCTAGTTAACTACTTAGGTTTCTCCAAATTGGAAAAGGTGTGTTAGCTTGAAGGAAACCTGAGGTAACCAATGTCAGTTACATCTGCGGCCAAAGTTTGTTTAATTTAGCAGAAGATTAAGTGTTTGCCTCAGACCTGGGAGTCAGAGAACAGTTTATACAGCTCATAACATCTGAATTTAAGCAGAAGCTATGAGCGCTTTCAACTTTACAAAACATTGTCAGATTGCTCCCTAAAGAAGTTTTCTCAACCTGCAATCACCATGTATGAATTTTTGTTGCTTCACTTTTTGGCCAAGAGTTAGCACTGTTAGACTTTTAACATTTTATCAGCGTGATAGTGTAGGGGAAGAAAGCGGTGATCCCCTTACTCACCTATTACAAGGGTGATGGCCCAAACTCCTATAACAAAAGACAGGTTAAAAAGGGAAAAGTATTAACAAATTTATTTCATTCTTTTAACAGAACTCTGCAGCTTTCAGATTGGGACCAACTCAGGGTAAACTACCCGGAGCTGTGCTGAATGTAAGTGGACGAATAGGGTGTGACCTACAGTGATAGAGTGAGTGGAAAAACCCAGCAAGGCTTATCTGCTGGATTCCTCTTAGCCTGTCCGGCGGCATGTCTTCCTCCAGGGTCTGGGTCAGGAATCCTCTAAAATGCTGCTGTTATGATCTATTATTAAACAAGCTAGGTCAGAGAATTTATTTATGGCTAGTTCTGAGACACAAAGTCAGTGGAAGATTACAGTAATATTTTCAGGTTTCGTGGCTTGCTGGGGAAAATGGACTCTTATTTCTATGACCCCCCCTTGAGGAGGAGAACTAGTTTCTGTGCTTTGCCTTGAGGGGAGAAAGTGGAGCAGGAGACAAAAACACAAGAAAAAGTTGGAGAGAAGCTCTTCCTCTGAGGCTGCTATTGAGGACTTGACTTTGAGTTATCATTTTCTGGGCTCCTATATTCCACTTTTTAACCAAAAGTTTGGTCAATTGTCCAACATTTGAACCAAATTTGCCAATACAATAGGCATGAAACTATAAACTACTATGGTCTTGTCTTGCATTTTTGTGTTTAATAGTGAATGAAGACATTCCTTTGTATTTATCTCACATTCAATTTTTTCATTTTCACTTATGTGATTTCTGTTCTTGTCTTTTGCCTGTTTGCATACTGGGCAGTTCATAGCTTTCCTACTAAATTGCATACGAGTTCATTATGAATCCTGGTTATGTATCTTTTTTCTGTACTGATATTTCAGAAGGCTATGATGGCTTAACAAATTAACGCCAGATTTTTAATAATTTACAACAATTGTTAGTTCTTGGCTTGACACAAATTCTGCTTCACGTGTAGGCAGCTCTTTAGGATCTGAGTCACCTTGAACCTGTGGTATATCTGTGACCAAGTTATGGAAAACTGCCCATCAGTCACAGACAACTCATTGAACATCAGTGATCATGTGTCTCTGCTTAAGGGAAAGGGCATGAAAAATGTAAGGAAGCATGGAGCACGTCCTTAGTCACTGCGGTTCTGCCTAGCTACAAAGGGTGTTAACAGTGTAGCAGAACAGGAATGTTACTGTTTCCAACTACCATACTTTTGATCATGCTGTTACCACTGTACATGCAATGTTTATTAAGAATGGAGGCTTGGCTGAGGATTTAGCTCAGTGGTTAAAGTGCTTGCCTTGCAAGCACAAGGACCTGAGTTCAATCCCCAGCACCAAAAAAAAAAAAAAAGAATGGAGGCTTCATTTTATAAAATGATTTTCCTGCGATTACTGAGCTGGTCCTACATTTCTGTTTCAGTTTCAGTGTAGAAAATTGTTAATCGAAGTTTGTTTGTTAAAATTCTAAATAATGTCTGTTCGTTCAAATATTCTGGTATTAGTGGCAAAATTCAACTTGCTCATGCTCCACTCTGTATTTTCATTGGTTCCAGAGCTAAATTTGTTAGTGTTTGTGAGGATTTTTTGTATTATAATATTGACTTTCAACTTATCTTTCTTTTACTTTTCCCTTGAATTTGTCAAAAAATTATTTTAGTTTCATAAAATGAGTTGGCAATATCATGTTTTCTGAAAGAACTTGAATGCTGATGTAATAGCATTTCTCTGAAAGTTTAGTCTAAAAATCCATATGATTATTGTGATTTTCTAGATTTTTCTTTTTAGACTAATGGATATAAGTTTGGACAGGAAAAAAACAGGCAAAAAAGGAGACAAGGAAAATAATAATTTTAAGAATAAAAACTGAGCTTCAGGACACAAGCCTGGTTTTAATTTTTTTTTTTCTCTTCTGCCATAACACAATAAGGCTGACTAATAATTCCCTTTCATCTGTAAATGGGTTCAGGCATTCCCTTTTTATTTACAAATGTTCTTCCACATGTAAATAAACTACCTTTCCACCTGTAAATTAGACATGAATACGACATTATCTTACTGTGGACTGGCCAGCCTCTCCCTCCCACCAAACCAAGACTAAGACTCTCTATTGTCAAATTCCTCAGGTTGCTGCCACCAAAAACACAATAATATTCCCAGTTTCAAACTGTAGGTTGTCTCATTCTCTGGGTGCCCACACTCCCTACCGAATTTCTACTTAAATTCCTGCCTAATAAGCCCTTCCTGTGCCTCTTACTGATGCCTCCTGAAAAATCTTTTTCTGCCTTGGGAGTCAGCAATCAAACATCCTACGTTTAGGGTGATTTAAGTTCCTCATCTCACCTTTGGGAACCTCCTCAGATCAGTCCTTGAGACAGGAGGATAGGGCATGGCCAGTTGGGTGGCCTGTCAGTGATGGAGGTCTGGGGGACATGTGCCCCAGCCCTGCACCTGAAGCCAATTAGAAAATGCTGTCTTCAGTTCTTCTCAGAACTCAAGCAGGTTTCTGCTAAGAGGGCCCAGACCCAGTCGGCCTGAGGGGAGGTGCAAAAGACTGCTGCCATTAATCTCTTGGTTACTATTCTCTCTCGTTCACAGAGGTCTGCTCTCACCCTGTGCAGTGTGCTCCTTTCCTACTTTTCATTGGTCCCCGCTTACTATGTAGAATATATTTCTTTTCTACTTTAATACCTTTAATAAATGTGAAATCTTGCTACCTTTTGCACTTTTCTTGACCAATTCTTTGTTCAGGATGACAAAAACCTAGAAAGCATCTCTAGGAGTTCCCAGCACTCAGAATCTGGTAATACCTGGAGACATTTTGATGTGTAGATAATCATATACTGATTGAATTTCTTAAATAGATACGTTCATATTTTCTATTAAATCAGTTTTACTGTTTTATTTTTCTTGCACACTTCCCATTTCATCTATATATTGACGTGCTGTTACTATAAAATTCTCAATTACCTATGCTACAACTGTTGGGTTTCTGTATGTCAATCAGAAATTTGGGTCTGTTGCCTATTTTAGGAGGAAAAAACACATTTTATTTGACTTAAATTTTTGTTTCTCTTTTATTAATTTCTGCCTATTTTTTCTATGTTTTGTTTTATAATGTTTTAAGTTCCCAAGTCCTTACTTTATTCATATAAAATCTTCTAAATACTTCCTGTTAACACACCTCACATTTAGACTCCTCTAACTATTACATGATATATTGAAGGAATTTTCATGAGAATTAAATATCACACAGATTAAGAGATTAAAAACAGACAAAGCACTTTAAAGTGCAGGTTCATGTGGAATAATTTTTGTACTATAGACAATTTAAGCTTATGAGTAAATTATAACCTTGATAGCTGCATATTTATTTTTATTGTGTTATATCCAAAAAAGATCATCAACACTGAGATGGCTATTCACCACTTTCTATGGAAAAATAAATTTTATTGGTGTGAGCACATCGTGACTATAATGGATACATATTTACTCATAAGTCCCCCTTTCATTTTGATAATGAATAATCTTGCCTCATCTAATCTTGATTATATGAGTGGTTTAGGGAACACCGAATAACTTTACATGATTGAAGGTTTAAACATTTGACAGTTGAAAGTTGTCTCAAAGAAGTACTTGTGAATAGGAGAGATAAGAAATTACATTCTTTATGTTTAAAACTGAGGGCATAAAATACATATCTCTGCTTAAACTCCCCATTGCTGTTCCATCAATTTTCCACTAGATGCAACTTCTGTGCGGAAATCTTAGTAAGAAAAAGACTTGAAAAGATAAACTCTTTCCAGTGGCACAGCCAGTTCATGGGAAGATGTGACTTTGGACATTACTGAAATAAAAATGTATATTTGTCATTTCGACAAAAATCTATTTATTAGCAATTACCATACATGGAAATGTCTTTCAATTTGAGATCAATATAAATCTTTTTATTCAGATGCTATAAAAATGAATGTGTGAATTCGTACTGTATATTTTTCTTTTTTAAATGATAATTTTGATGAACTCATTTGCATAACATATTTCATCTCAATTCCTCAGCTTACTTGAACAAGTCAATTAAACTAGTTTAACTGCAGGGGAACCATGAAAATCTTGCTAGGACACCTTACCTATGATGAGTGTGATTGTTAATGTAGGTGGTAGGACTTTACTGAATGCAGTGAGATGAATCTGTAATATTCTTTACAGGTGACAGTAAGTCATGCCATTGACAGCACGCAGTACTTTAGGAAATGACTCATTAGAAAATAATTTAAGCATAAAAATAATATTTTGCTAGAACCAGCTTCTTGGGCAGAAGAAACTTGATGTCCTGCTGTTGCATTTAATTCTTATAATTTTGTATTTGTTTTATTCTGCAAAGTGTGAATATTCTATTTTCTTTACATAATTATAAATAAGGACTTTTCAAGATGAATAATGTCTTTAAGTCCTATTTGCATTCCCATACAAAGTTACTTAGCTCCTTTTTATTGAACGTCCATAGAATATTTCACAGCAACATGATGTTACCGTTTCCTTGTTTAACAGACTTTGAAGCTACTTGTGTATGTGCTGTTAAGAAATGATGCGACAAGGAGGGATTCCATCTCTGCCACTGGAGGAAGCAGGACTCACAGGGTGGTCTGAGGCACTTGTCAGGGTTAGTAGGAGCACAGTTACACGCGGAGATGGCAGAACATCCCACGCGAATAACTGAACAAGATAATAAACAGGGGAAGGTAGAATAAGAACCGGCCACGCCCCGCCTCAGCCCTGCTCCCACCTTAGGTTTGGAGACTACACCATTTTGTGAGATGCTCAGAATCCTGCAGGAGAAGCAGCTCCCGGAAGTGGAAGCCAGCTTAGTGCTTGCGCTGGGCACCACTCACCTCAGTGCAGGCCAAAGCCAGCGGCACTGGCGCTGGGACACAGGGACAGAGAGACCCGATACTCACGCAAGGGTGGCCCCGCCATGCCGGGTACTGTGGGAATTGCAATGAGAGAGAAGCGTGGACAGTGGTCAGGTTAGCAGCCGTGATGGGCAGAGACGGAAGAGGCAAGCCTGAGAATGTGGTAAGACAACTGTCCCGGCTTGAGCTTTCGTCCCCCTGACTCCCCCCCAGCTCCAGGCATGGTGGGAAGCGTAAGCTCAAGTGAAATGTAGCAGCTGAGTTAGGTGAGCCCAGGAGACCGGATGCAGAGCACATTGCACTGGTGTCGCAGGGACTGGCCCTTCCTGACCCCCCAGCTGTTCAAATCACGGTCTGAAGACGGCTTCATTGACAAACTGCTCAGGAATATACACCCTAACCAACTGGTCATGACGATTTTCCCAGTGTTTGCTTGTTCATTTTATATATTTCCTTTCTCTTCTGTGCTTTGTTTTTATTGTTTATCGATCATTTGTTTTATATAACAAGGATTGGCGTTCTATATGTATTTGAGTATATATGCATTCCAGTTTTCTGATTTAGCACCATAATAACACTGTATGTTCTTTAGATTGCTCCTAAAAGTTAGAGATATCTAACTTTGTCTGATTGTTAGTTCAAGAATTGTATAAATCCTCTTCTCTCACCTCTTGTTTATACTATCTTATTTGCTCCACTTTCTCTACATCCCTCTACATAATTTCTTCTCTCTTCTCCTTTCATTTTTCTCTTTTGTTCTTTATGTACATCATTGTTAGTGTTTATCTGAATACTGTTATTGTTTAATTTTCTCTAGATGACAGTATTTTATTTCACTTCTTGACTTTCCATGGGGTAGTGAAATAACAGAATTTATTTATTTATTTATTTATTTATTTAGATTTTTGAGGCAGGATTTCACTATATAGTTGAAGCTAGCCTTGAACTCACTATGTAGCCCAGGATGGTCTCAAACTTGCAGTGATCTTCCTGCCTCAGCCTCCTGAGTGCTGGGATTACAGGCATGGGCCACCACACTGAGCTCTAGTAGAGATCTTTTAAATCAAATTCTCTATTGCCTATTAATATATAGTTAGATTTTCAAATATTCACATTATCAGTAGTTACTTTCTCTCCTCAAGGGAATGTGGAGAGCTAAATCTAGCATCCAGAAAAGACAGTGGAAACTGTCATGCAGGGATGTACCCATAATGTAGGGTACATCATGAAGAGATCATCACGTGTCGAAGGACCCCCATGTGACAGCAGGAGACAGCCTTCCCAACTGAGATGGGCACCTCAACCAGAATTAGACATAACTAAAATGAGACTACAAAATAATCGGGTGCCTCCAACTGTACACTGCTCCCCAGAAGCTAAACCCACAGATACAGAAGTAGATGAAATTCCAGACAGAGAATTGTTTTTTAAAAAGCTCCTAATTAAAATGATCAGTGAGCTTGAAGAAGAAACAAATAAGCAGCTAAATAAATTAAGAAAAATAATGTAGGACATGAAACACCATTTCAGGAAATAGAAGTTCTAAAAAAGAACCAAGCCGAAATTTTGAATGTGAAAACCTCATTAAGGCAAATAAGACACTTCAAATTAATGCCCAGGTATTAGGCATTATCAATCAGAAGAAGGAATATGAGGCAGTAAAGACAGGTAGACATGCTAAAACATTCAGACCAAATCAAAGAAAAACAAAAGAATAAGCAACACTGAACAGACTATGCAAGAGTCCTGAATACATCTAAAAGAAAAACTTGAGGAATCATTGACCTCGAAGAAGGGATTAAAATACAGGATGGGGTTTTAAAAACTTATTTACTGAAATTGGGCCCAAAAAATTTCCAGAATTTTGAATAGAGAAAGATAATCAGTAAAGTAGGCATTTAGAATCCCAAATAGACACAGCCAGGAAAGAAACTCCCTGTGATACATCATAGTCCAACTGGCAGAAATTCTGGAAAAAAGAAACAATATTAAAAGCTATGAGAGAGAAGTGCCAAACATTACAATTAACAATAGTGGGACAAAATGAAAGGGGTTCTGAGAGAGATGTTTATACTCAGGAGTACATACATGAGAAAACACACCAAGCCCGAATAATAAAGATTAGAACAGAAATTAATGAAATTGAAACTAAAAAATACAAATTGATGAAGCAAATGTTATCTATAGACTCAAGGGAATATTCCTGAACCATAAAGAAGAACTAAATTATGTCATTTATAGGAAAATGGATGGAACTAGAAATCACTGCACTAAGTAAAGTTAGCCAAAGTCAGAAAGTAAAATATTGAACATTTTTTCTTACATGAAAAATCTAGAAAATATGTAAATAAATAAATAATTAAAATAAAGAGGAGATGACAAGAAAGGCAGACTTCTGCTGACAGGTTGGAGGACAACTGGCGTGGTGAGAAAAAACAAAGGGGGCTAATGTTATCGCAATCAATTCAGATATGCCAAACGCATATACTAAGCTTCCAATAATTGAAAGATTTTTTTTAAATGTGACAATGAACACTTGTGTTACTGTGTACCTTGGACTAATTGTATAGAATAGACTTCTAAATACAGTCATATGTTTTCTGGGACTCAGATAATTATACATATATATATATATATATATATATATATATATGAGATATATACAATAACCTTTCACAGATATTGTTAAATTCCTTTCAAGAAAGCTTATGTCAGTTTATATAAACAGAAACAATTTAACAAAGATGGCTTTTCCTTATGTCCTGTGAATATTCTGAATCATCCTTAAGAATTTTTTAAAAATGTGGTCATATTTCTTTTTAAAAAGTAAACTTCCTTTTTACACTTGACCTTTTTATACTTAGCAATTTTATACTAAAGCATTTTCCTTCTAGATGAATTTCTAGAAAGGTTTCTTTCTAAATACATGTCTTTTTAGACAGGAAACTTTGGAAGAGGGATGAGAATTGCTTTGGAATCCTCTGAAAAGCTAAATTTGTGGTTTTCAGAAAAATTGAATTACAGGGTTGGGGATTTAGCTCAGTGGTTAAATTGCTTGCCTAGCAAGCACAAGGCCCTGAGTTCAAACCCTGGCACAAAAAAAAAAAAAAAAAAAAATTGAGTTACCATTGACAAACATTGCCAAAAAAAAGTTAACTTGGTAAGTTGTGTGGTTAACATTGATGATGACATTCTGATAAGAAGCTTGTATCATGGTATTTGAGACATTGCCCAGTATTGCAACTTAAATTGTCCCTCAAGAAAGAGAAATAAAACTCAATGTTGTTGGCTTAATGAACTATAGGTGGTGCTCATATTTATTATCCAAACATAGGAAAATAAAATTACTGATATTCATTAAAATAACAATTTAAAAATTGGCTAAATTTTTATCTTTTATGTTTATACATCATTTCATAAAGAAAGAATTCCCTTTCAATTTCCTGGGTAAAAACAACAAAACAATTAAATAGGAAGAGAGAGGAGAGACAGGTTTTCAGTACAATAAAATAATTTTTGAAAGCTCAGAATAGCTCCTGTTCCGGTCCTTGAGATATTTATAAAGTGATGGCTTTCTTGACTAATTTTATAACCCTAAAGGCCAGTTGACACTGCATAGTGAATTCATGTGGCAGTAACTTTCTAAATATGTCTCTGATTTCCATTCAAAACAACTTTATATTTTAAAACACCAGTTATGAATAATTATTTCTATAATATAATTTTACTTTCAGGTTTTTGGAATTATTCATAGCAAGTTGCTAAACATTGTACAAGTTGCTAAATAATTTTTATGCAGTATTATTTCTATTAAGAACGTTTTCAGTGTGTTTGAACTAAAAATGGAATGTATCAAGCATCTAACATTACATAAAAAATGAAAATTCCACTTTAGAATGTATAGTTCTAAGAACCCTAAAACAATATAATTCAGCTTCTTCCCTTAAGAAAACTGTGGTTGATACTTGGTGAAATTTAAATTTAGCATTTTAGGGTAGAAGATATAAAGCCATGTGTACACAAAAGATTGAATATTCAAAGCAGACTCAAATGAATCATATCTAACTGAAAGAGAGACACTCACTGGCATGACGTAGTCCACATAAGGCCCATGACTGGAAGAGTGGCTGGCCTTGATTCTGTACATTTGAGATTTCATCAGGATTTCTCTTTCTTCTTGAGCTCAGTTTTTGCAAGGTAAATATTTCTAGGAATTTATACATTTCATTAGTTTACATTTTCACATTTCTTGGCATAATGTATTCATTGATATGTTTGCAATATTGGAGATTCTGTACGCTTTTTTTCAGAAATTATTTTATGATGTCTTCCTTTCTTTTTTCTTAGTAAGTTCCACTACAGATGGTGAATTTTACTTATACCATGAAAGTTCCAACTGTTAGTTTTATGAATTGTTCATTACATATTTATTTCAATTTTATTATTTTCTATTTTGATCTTAATTATTTCCTTTCTTTTACTTTGTTTGGTTTTATTTGCTGTTTTGTTTTTGTATTTTCTAGCTATTAGCATGAGTGTTTCATTAATTTACAAATCTTTGTTATTTTAATGCATTCATATAGCTAGATAAATTTCCTTCAAAGTAATCTTTTAGTTGTTTCCCTTGTGTTTTAATGTTATATTATTATTTTGGTTCAGTTTAAAATATTTTAAAAATTCCTGCTGTGTTACAATTGTTATTTATATTCATATTTTATGCTTACAAACATGGACTTTTCTAGCAATAGTTTTTTTATTGTTTTCTGCCTTAATATATTTTAAAAAGTATTAGTTAATAGTGCTCCACCATATAAATATGCAAAGCTATTTACACATTTAATTTAAACACTATTATTCTCAGTTCTGTAAAATTATGTGATTACTTTTCAAATATTCTCATTTTGCTATATTATTTTCATTTATTTTAATCTGAAATTTGCTACAGAAGTTTGATTTGTTGGAAGGGATGTTCCTTAGTTGTAGGGCTCTTGCCTAGCATGCTTGATGTCAACAAACAAAAAGAACCAAAGTTTAAAATATCTTGACTTTTACTTTTTTGGCTTACATTATTTTTATCTTTTCCATTTCTTTTTGTCTTTTAATGTATTTTCAGATCTTTAGACCTGAGACTTAGAACATTTACTCTAATATTATTTAAAATATTTATGCAATTATTTATCACAAAGAATATTTTATTATAAATATAAAAGATTATTAGACTATTTATTATTATTAGAATGTTTATGATATTTGAAATATTATTATTACAACATTTATGGAAGTTGTTTTGTCTCCTGATAATTTCAATGGAAATATATACAATTTCTAATATATTTAAATAGTATGTTTCCAATGCCTATTATAATTTCTCTTACTTTAAGAAAATGTTCCCATTATTTATCTGTTGATAGTTTGTGCCTTAATCCTACTGACACATTTCCTTTTGACATATATGGGGGAATTAGGTGTGGACATATGGCGGGGCATTATTCAGTGTATCAAAGTTTTGTTTAATTGATCTACTAATGTAACTTATTGTCTTGTTTACTATAGTTCTATGATAGATCTCAGTGTCTCATAGAATAAAGAGTCGTTCTTCAAGAGTTTATTTTTTTGTACATTTTTGTTTATAAATACCACCTTGCAGTTTCCATACATAGTCACTCCTAGTCAGAGTATTTTGAATGCAAAACATCTATATTAATTTGGCAAAATCTATTACTCTCACATTTTTGTCTTCAATAGTTGCTAGGATATAGAAAGCTCTAAATAATTACATTCTTTAGAAAATTTTCCTTTGAAAGAGGCTGGACTTGGGTAGGTTAGAATCATTCAGTGCATGCACAATTTGTTTTAGAACACTGAATATATTTAACTGCAGTCACACATGCATTTACTGCTTCAATGCTAACTTGAAATAGTTCTGCTGGTAAACTTACATCATCATCTGCTCTATTCACCAACTTGCTGAGGTCAACATTTTTCTTTGGATTTGGGTTCTGTAAGTTTATTCATTTATATTTATTCCGAGCTTTTACATTTGTGCTCCTGATGAGTATAAGTGAATCTGAATCCTCTCACTACAATTGCAAAACAAGAGAAGACTGTTTTGTAACGAAATGATACAGACTCATTTCATAGAATCTAAATTCAGAGCCTCTGTGGAGTCACTACATGTATTAAATATGTTTAAGGACATCAGGGACTTAAAAACATGTTTTAAATTATTTATTTTATTAATTTTATTTAAATTATTTATTTTATCTTCTGTAGAATCGGACTGAAACGAGGGCTGGTGTGCATGCAAGACATTTACTAAGGGGTGAACTTAGGCAAAACCTAGAAGGGACCTAGAGAGGACAGGAGAGATTGCTGTGTAAGTACAGTGTCAGGTAAGAGTAGCCTCGATCTGATTCCTCAAAGGACTCTGGCACTTACGCTGCAGTTCAGATCCTGTCTCAGATTCAGGCAAGGGAGCAGGACATTTTTAGTCCTGCCTGTCAGTCATTGGCTACACAATGAGTTGTGTGACCCTGACAACTCCCAGAGAAGCATCTCTATGGTCCAAGGTTGAGCATCTGGAGAAACTGCTGGAGACGTTACAGGTGTGCGCAGTACCTGTGGCTGGTGAGGGACGGGGTATTGAACAAACACGAAAGTCCCCAGTTGACATCATCTTATATCTTTTATATGTGTGAAAGCCTGTCTTTGACATGAATTAATGCTTAAGTCTAATACCTATATCACTATCAATCATGGTTTATTGTATGCAGTAATATTATTTTATTATATTAGAGTTAATTTGTAATAAATTCACCGGTATGCAGTTATACATAATTTTAGAACGATATTCTTTGACTTCTAACGTAGGCTAAAAAACTACATCTGAGGATCAAATAATTTTAAAGAAAAACATATGGAAAAATGATGTTATTAATGTGAAGGAAATTGAGAGACTATTAAATATATTGGTTAATTATTTACCCAAACTATTCTTCTATGATAACTTCCTTTTCTTTTTGCACTGTATTTTCCAGTCTACCTCTGTTGGGCGAGTTCTGTGACTGAGTTATAGTCAGTTGAATGTGCATGAATATGATGTGTGTGACTGCCTAGCCCGACTAAGAAAATCTCCCCTTCTGTCATCGCTCATGTGTTGTCTCTGCATGTTGGCGGGATGTAAATGTCCAGGCTGACTCTGGGGTGTAGTTTTTTAAGATGGCAGAGCCGGAAGCAGTCTGAGTTCCTGAATCACTAGTGCATGCCTCCTCCCTTGCCTCTAATTAAATTTTAAATGAAGAAGAAATAAACTTAGTAACACAAATGTATGGAGAGCTCCGGGCATACTTAATACAGTAGCTAGTATTGTCTTATTTAGCATATATACCAAAATATATTCACAAACACACGTTAAGGATCATATGGATTCTAAATATTGTTAGCTCTACTTAAGCATATAAATTTAGGTAGTATTATATGAACATAAGTAGTAAAAGCTAAGATTACAAATCTTTTCTCATTTTATCCTTATTGGAAATTTTTTTTTAGATTTTTTTTCTCTAAATAGTAAATAAAATTGCTTATTATCTTGAAATTAAATTTCCTTTAGCTTTATATATTCTACTTGATGCTTAAACTAATTATTAAAGATCAAGAAATAATTTTAGAAGATGTCGAAGGTAGATAATTTAGAGGGAGATGAGGTGGTTGTAAAACTTCTTAAGAACTTGTGAAACTTCTTAAGAACTTGTGAAACAATATGTACACTTGAATTTCTTTTTCTAGTATGGATAGTTATAATAGCAAATGACTCCAAATAACTGAAAATATTAGATTATTAGCTTTGTATCCTCAGCTCATATAGACGAACTGCAAACCAACTCCTCAGGGAGAATAAGTGAAATGTCCATTCTACCAGCTCCACATTTGATTATAATGAACTCACCAGGCACTTTAGCTGACTTTTACTGCATGATGAAGTGGAAGCAAGTCAGCTCAGACATAATATTTGTATTCTTAATATTTATTTAAGTAAAATAATTTTCTAGAAGGGAGAATCTCAGAAATATATCAAAATAGGAAAGTAAACTGATAATTCAATCACATTCAATCACACAATACCTTGGTTTACCAGATAAATTATCATTGAAGAATAGAACATGAAATATAATTCAGAGGGTTTTGAGAAAGAAGAGACAAAAGTGAAAGCCTTTATTTTATTTCTTTTTCTTGATATTCTAAGAATAAATATGCTGCTTGTGTCTTAATGGTGGACAAAGTAAATTCCAGTACTCTGGAGAATAGTACAACTTCAAAACTTTCTGCTACAGCCATAAAAAAAGAATGAAATCTTATCATTTGTGACAACATGGATGGAACTAGAGATCATTATGAAAGAAACCAGGCATAAAAAGACAAGTACTACATGATCTCACTCACATGTAGATCAGTAACAGTTTCAGCGTGACTGAAACTAGCATGGTAGATGCCAGGGCCCTGGAAAAGTTAGCATGAGTAATGGTTGGCCAATAGGTCCTATGTTACAGTTCAACAGGAATAAGACTTTGTACTCTACTATTGTATAATACAGTAACTATAGGTAACAGTAATGAATGTACATTTCAGGAAGCCAGAGGGAAGTACATTAAAAGTTTTTACCCTAAAGAAATGGTAACTATTTGATAGATATAGGTATGTTTAGCTTGACTTAGACATTACACAACCTATACATGTATCAAATCATCTCATGCTACCCCATTAAGGTATGCAATTTTTACATTTCTATGTACCAGTAAAATAAAAATTTAATTAAAAGAACTTTTCTGGTACAGAATTGGGGCTGGAGTGTCAGTGTTTTCTCCAAAAACCAAACCAAACCAACCAACAAACAAACAACAACAACAAAACAGAACAGAATATGCTTGGGTGGTATTGCTAACTGGATTTTTGTACTGTCAAAAAGAGCAGTCTTTTAGAAGTAACTAACCCAGACCTTTCTTCCTTCCTTCCTACTTTTTTAGTCTATTTTCCTTTTACCAAATAATCATGCTAATAATTATGCTAGGTGTTATTATAGCATTCTGAAAAGTAAATATATATATATTTTACTTTGAAAATGTCTAGCATTAGTATCAGCACTATTGGTTTTGTTGTTTTGTTTTGGTTTTGAGCCACTACGGCCTTGTGCGTGATAGTCCAGCATTTTACCTCCGAGCTATACCCCAAACCCTAAAGCCCTTATTTAGTTCAGGACATCATAGAAAAATGTTCTACAATTCTAAATATGTATAATTTCATTTCTCATATTTACATATGAATGTGGTGATTTGGATTAGTTCTTCAAAGGCCATTATAATAATTATTTCTTCAGTGAAACAATTCTAAAGACCTGAATCATGGAAAATGTTTTTCCCTTGTCAGGTAATAATTGGCTTTATTGCTCTTGCCAATGAATTATGTGGGAATAATCTGTACATGTTTTCCAGAGTCCTAGAAACAATGAAACACCAGTTTGCATGTCCCCTAGCAGCAAAATTATTGTCATTGTATAAAATAAAATGAAAACCTACCTATAATTATTTTATTCTTTTGATCATAGGGTGTCACAAGATGTACTTTGTTAATTTAAGTTCTTCAAAGGACATCAAAATTATTTTGGAAATTGTTAAATGGAGAATGGAAAATCCGAGATTGTCATTCAGCTCAAATTTCATCTTTTATCTAAAGTGAAATAATATTTTCCAATAATGTATAGAGATATTGTTCAAATATGTATTGATTATTAAATCCAAGTCATTTTGAAGGGGGCTAAGAGATACGGTATGTTTTAGATACTGAACTGAAGATTGGATTGTGAGTAACTGGATAATTTAAGGGCATGGAAATTCATTTGCTCTCCTAAACCCATACACTTATTTAGGTAAAGTTTGGATTGGGGGAAGTAATTTAAAATGTAGAGGATGCTTTGGACATTCAGGGATGAAGGCAAGACTTGTATGCAGTCCATAGTATTTGCCAGGCTTTGAGGTCAGTACTTAATGTATACTATTTTGCTGACTCTTCATAATAACCTGTGAGTTAAGCATCATTTTCCTTGTCATACAACAGATGGTCTTCTAGATTACCAGTAAAAAAGAAATCCAGAGGTATGAATTCCTATGGGCTGTGTTATTCAGGAACGTGTCTGCCTCTTAGTGCCTCCTAAGAACCTAAACTTGGTACCTTCTCTTTGTGGAAAAACATCTCTATCTTGAGCATGCTTTACCTCTTCACCCCTGAAATTTTGCCTCATGAAAGGCACTGAAGTTAGAGATAAGACAATAATTTGGAGAAATAACTTATGGGAACCCTGACATGGACCGAGGCCGGCATGTTTCCCTGTGAATTTATTTACCAACTGAGGAAATTTCGTGATTGTATAACCTGGTGACTAGTATTCCAGAAGGTTTCTCATAGTAGCAAGGCCAAAACATTGAATGCGATGCTTGTTTTTCCCACTTTACTGACTTTCTATTGTTTAATGCTACTCTTTATTAACATGGAAGAAGCAGGGTTTGAGATCACTCACAACTAGTCTGGCCCCTGCCAGCTCACCTTTACCTCACCATGTTGTTTTAGAGCCTGCAGAGCCCTGTCATCCAACCAGCTCTGTGCTGGAGGTCTGTTTTGTGACTGTACTTTGTATTATTTGTGCTGTTTAATCTTAATAAAAATAGTTTGATAGAAACTCTTTTCCTCATTCTGGTTACTTGAATGATAGGGATGACTTGAGGCAGCAATGATATTGGTGAAATTTGAGAGGCAAATCTCAATACTAATTATCATCTGTACAAAAAAAAGAGAGAGAGAGAGACTTTGTCCTCAGATTTGCGACGTGTCTTTTTGTAACTCATCGTGATATTTCTAACTGGTTCAGCCTACTTGAAAGCCATTTCCATTCTGAGCAGACTGATTTTCCCCTTCCATCTAGTATCCTCTTACAGAAAATTTAAATTAAACCCCAGAAGATTAAACAAGTTATATCATTATTGGCAAAAAGAGATGATCTTAAAGTATATCAAGAATTTAGCAAACTACAAATGCTTTACCAAGATGAAATGGTAAATTAAGTATTGTAAATAGCAAGAGCCTTGCAGAAATCTGTGTATTTACTTTCTTGTACAGAGGTCATTTACCAAGAAAATGTACTGGTACATTTTAGATATATATAATGATCATATTCATCATAGTTAATTTGTATCTATATATGATATATCTTGTTTTTCCCCCCTCTTCCCCCCTCCCTTCAACTCCTCTTCCCCTCCTTATTCACAACAGTTTTATTTACATTTTTACATTTTTCCCGCTTTTTCTTTTGTTTTTTCCATGCCTTCCTTTCCCCTTCCTCCCTCTCTAGTTCTCTTCCCATTTGAATATTTTCTTTCTTTTTCACAATATATATTATATCTTTTTGTCTTTATTTGCACTTATGGTTTCTCATACCAGAGAAATAATTTGATATGTACTCATGTGTGTCTGATTTATTTCACTTAAGAGTATGTTCTCAAGATGCATCCATTTGCCTGAGGTCAATAAGATACTTGTTAGTATGCATAAATGGTTATTTGGGATTTTTCTTAAAGTATTAATGATCATTATCCATGGCTGTCTCCATTATTTCCCTCTAGACTGGCAATCTGATCTTTAATTAAGCTATCTTAAACTGAAATGAATTTTAGTGGCACAACTTCTTTTGTGGACTTGAGCAGATTGCAATTTTAAAATTCAGTAGGCTGTAGTATATCAGACACTACTGTGCCAAGGACAGAAGATTGATTTCTTAATCAATTATCACTTAAGAACGAGAGAGAAAGAGTAAAGAAATAACCTTGGGCTTACAAACTGTAGACATGTATTTTTGTTCCCCAATGCCTAAATAATGGCCACAATAGCAGCAGTTAGAATACTGAAGCCTGACTTGATAAAAAGTGTATTGTAATCTACCCAAACTATTAGATTTTGTTAGAAAATTCTTAGAGAATATCTGAAGCTAAAATAATAACATTTCCAAGGGAAAATGGTGAAGGGTTTGCTCTTTACTCAGTTATTCACAAAAATACTCTTTCATGTACTCCTTAATTTATCCATCAACAAACATGTATTAAGCACTAATTCCTAGACCCATTAATAAAAGATAAAAACAGACCACTGACAACAAATAGTATCAAATTGCTATTATCTAAATTGCTGAGAATCATAAATAATAGATTATGAATTTTTCAAAATTTGTCAAACATCTGTGTGAATGGATTTCATTAAATATAGTTTTGTAGACATATATTTTCATGTCAATATAGATAGAGATAAGATATCACTTGGTTAGTTTTGTCATGCATTAAAGTTTTACATTTTATTTTGACAGCTTTTTTTAATACACTACTATAATTTCAATATTGAATGTCTCTCAACAGCACTGTTTTAAAGGCTTAGTCCGTCAGGTAGTTCTGGAAGATGGTAAAACCTTTTTTTTTTTTTTTTTTTTTTTTTTGTGGTGCCGGGGATCGAACTCAGGCCCTTGTGCTTGCAAGGCAAGCACTCTAATCACTGAGCTAAATCCCCAGCCCCACGATCATTGTGACTTTAAGGTGATACTTTTTCCCCATAGTGTTTTCTGTTTGAATAATGAACGTGGCTTACTTCAAGTAAGTTTTTTTGAGTTGGCAACATGTCTCCTGCCTATTAGTTTTGTCAGTGTATTTAATATTTGTCATCTTTTTTATTGATGTACTAATTTCAACAGAGCCGTTGATCCTAATACACAGCAGTCACCCATTGTCTTAAATCCTGCTTCAGAAAACACATCTTTAACTTATGACCGATTAACATTCTACACTCATGAATTTGGTTTTCTTTCTTATACCATCGCTATCTAAATAAAGATTATAAAGAATTGAAATGTCCACGTAGTGGTAAAAATTGGTGGTGCCTACTTTACAAAGTTAGGATGTGCTTAGCTACAAATAACAAGAAATAGCACAATTATTTTTAAAAAGCTGCAGATGTTTATGCCACAGATACAAAAATGAGGGGAACTCCCAGGTTGATTAATTGAAAGGATAGTTATCAGGACTACAGTTTCTCCCAGTCTTCCCACACTGCCGCTTTCATCATGCAGGCCCATCTTTCTAAACTGGCTACTCTGTGGCCTCAAAATTACTGAGTTCCAGATGTACACATAAAGTATGGTTTTTCTATTGTGTCTCTTTACAACATTTAGGAAACTGTGCTAGGTGGTGTCAACCTGACTTCCCTTTGCATCTCCTTGGCCAGCATTGCTCTACTCAAGCCCATCAAGTGTAATTGCAAGAGTAATGAGATCCTCATGATTTGCTTAGACTTGTCCTCCCCTGAAATGTGTAAGCATCTAATACCTGATCAAAACTAAGGTTCTATTTGTAAAAACTGAGGAGCATGGGAAATGGTCTTATGAGTACACGATCATAAGAATTTGCGAATGTAGTACTATTAAAAGATGTTTCTTTTGGAATATTTCGCAATTTGTTAATTATAAAGCATTCTCTCCAGGTAGATAACCCTCCCTCAAAAATTGCCTCAAGCTTAGCACTTCTGTAGCAATTGGTCACTGACCCGCAGTGGGTGCAAGGGACCAGCTCTCAGGGCTGCTACCTATAGGGACAGTTCAGAAATCTGAACAGGCACTGGTAAATTTCAGGGTTAGTCTGTGCTCAACTCATCTTCCTGGGTCTGCCATTTTGCTCTGACGATTTGGAACGTGCAGGCAGATGTTGACCTGTAGCTGCTCAGAAACTACCCCCCAACTGTACTTCATTTAAATATTTTCTTCAGGTTATTATCTTTGTGTTTTAAACTTGTCTCTTTCATCAAAGATATAATTCAATTCTCAAAACATTTTCTGATTAAGAAACATAACCTTATCTTGGTATTCACTGGAATGATGGGTTAAAAAAATCTCATCTCTCAAGCAACAGAATATTTTGATTAAAAAGTCTGAAGGTTCTAAAGATTATATGAAGGAGGTTATTGACTGAAGTAGAATTTCGTGGTTTGGTTTGCTGCTACTTGACATTTGACCAAGCACTGGTTGCTATACTGAATCTCAAAACTCAACTCTTATTACCTCTTTCTCTGTAAGGACTAAATGAAATAACATGTGCGAGTGGGCTGCCACTGTGTGGGGCCACCACCGAAAAGTTCTTGGTACTTGGGGCAGAAGTGTGACTCAGGGTCACGTGACCACGATATAGGCTCCTTCAGGCAGTAGTTAGCTTCAGATTGCAGCAGAACCAAGGTGTGGAAATGCTGGTAGATCATGATGGCAAAATCTTTGCCTGACAGAAAGTGTACTCTCCACAGTATGAGCAGCCTCTTCAAGTCTCTGGGAAGCCATGGACTGATTTATCTATGTTCCTTTTTACAAACTATTTGTATTTGTTATCATGCCATGTAAGATTGATCTGATTAATTTCTATAGTTGATAAACATTTGTGGTATAGTGATGTCAGTCAGAAGGTGAATATTAAAGTATTTACTGCAAATATTAGCACAGTATATTGAAATGTTGCTTCAAAATAATTAGGGATTATTAGCTCTGTATATATGAAGGGACAGAAGGAAGTCTGATAAAAATTCCACATTAGTTTGATAAATATTGTAAATATTGCAGCTTTTCCGTTTTATTTTCTGACATTGAGTAGAAAATGGTGTTCAGTATCTGGAGCATTTAAAACAATAGGAAACTTTATTTGAAAGACTGTGATAGTAGGAGTTTCCATTTTTCTCATCTTATCTCTTTCAGTTTTTCCAAATACTATGTCTCAATATCTTTCTTCTCTAAATGCCAAAAATAACTAAAAATGATTTAAATTATTAAAATGGAGCTCCTGCAGGTATAGATTTCATCTATGCTGTTTTGTTCTTCTCTATTTCAGACTTTCTGTCCTACTCACCCATGGTGTGGCCTTCGCCACTTGTCTGACCACAAGTGACATCTTTTATGTATAAAGAGCACAGTGAAGTGCCATGAAACATTTCTTCTTAAGTGTTTCCCTCTAAGCATGTCCTCTTCCTGTGAAACAGAAATCCACATTATTCTTTTATAGACACAAGCTTTAATATATTTTCTTGTTGAAGGTTTTATTTTTTAAATTGTATGTGTTTCTGTATCATTTCTTATCCCAGGTTTTTGTGCTACATGACTCTATCTATCTGCCTACATTATTGATTTGTATCTTGGCTTTGTTCAATGGAACAGAAATCTCAAAAACCTTAAATGTCTGAAAACATCACTATTTATAATAAAATATATGTAGTGAGCTTAATAAACTATGACTGAATTATAATGCTTTTATATATAATTTAATATATATACATGTATATATAATAAACTATATGCATATAGTTTAAAATATAAACATACAATTACCAAGAGCAAAACATTCATTTCTAGTATAACTGAACAACAATTGGCCCTGGTCATAGAAAATACCTCTGTCAAGCTCTACAGTTTGTAACTTTCTCAAACTGGCCTCTGTTTAATATTTAGATTGATAAGTATGCGACTCTAAACCTAGATGATCATGATCTCCTCCAGGTCAAATATACTCTGATTACTAATATAATAGTTTTCCCTTTTAGGTTAGTTCACTTTCATCTGAAATGTCAGGGCTGATACATTTTAGAGGGAAAACTTCTAAAGCATACATTTGTAATTATGTTTGAGGGGAATCTTTTCACTGGCTGCAGATTTCCAGGCAGTTTTCTGTAATGAGTCAGAAGTTTTCTTAAGAGATCTTAGAATAGGGGCAGTTACTGATGATGATCGCTCTATTAGTGAAGTTGTATACATTTTGAAGAAAGGAAAGCTGCTTGGATCTTACTCTGGCCTCTTCTTTCATTTTCAGAAATCTTTCATTTTACAATTTCTATCTGAATCTGAACGTCAACTTTCATTCATCATGCAGAAAATTTATTTCTTAAGTGTTAATTTGCTAGTTATTCTGGCTAAATTTGTACAACATGTCCATTCGCTGTTATCTGTATACCTCTTTATCCAAATCAATTTGTCTTCACTTTGGATAATGGAAATTTAGATAAACAATTTGGATGGAAAGTGATAAGACTAAATATACATATTTAGCTGTGAGATTTTGCATAGTGAAAATTCAGACAGAAAGAGTTTGGAAACAAAGGTGAGGAAGATACTATATACTTGAAGAAGCAGAATGCTTTAGTAAAAATAGTGGAAGAGTTCATGTAAGCATACCTGGGTTCATTCACGTCCTTTTTCCTGCCATTTATTATGTAGATCTAAGGCATGACATGGTATATACTGCATGTTTGAATTCACAATAAAAATACTCTGGATGATTAAATGAAACTTGAGAGAGAGTGGGAGAAAGTACTTGAACCAATGACTATTTTTTTATTAGTACACATTTGTAGTAATTAATGTTTACATTCCTTGTGAGGAGTTGGTACGTGTTAGTAATATGACTTAATTTCTTTTTTCATCCCCTTTCTTTCCCTATATCTCCATCACTTGATCCCCTTTTCCTTTGAGAAAAGTCTATTTTGCTGTTGTCTATCTTTTATTTTGCTCTTTATTTACAATTTGTGTTCTTTATACAAGAGAAACCATGCTATATTTAAGTTAGTGTGTTTGATTTATTCCACTTAACATTATGATCTCAAGGTACATCCGTTTTCCTGCAAATGACTCAAGTTTATCCTTCTTTATGGCAGAGTATACTCCACTGCGTGTGAGCATCACATATAGGCCACTCAAAGGCTAGAAACTGGGTCGCAGGGTGATAGAAGCTGTTTCGAACCTGGGGCAACTGCAGGTATCAAACACAAGGCATAAGAGCTACTGCCGTAGTGGCCCACCGGGATAATCTTCAAGTATTCTTTTTCCTTTGCCTCAAACGATCAAGAGTCAATCTTGATCAAGAGTCTTCTTAAAGGGAAGACTGACCAAAAGCATGACCTATGTGGGCTCCAGGTGTACTCAGTCAAGAGACGGAGGATGTAGCCACTTGGCATCCAAAATGTCAGTTGTACATTCCTTCTAAGATGACTAAAATGGGGGAGAAATACATTCCCAATCAGAAATTGAGGTGCTATTAGGAAGGGGCAGGATCTTTGGCGGATAGTTTTCTCTGCAATGGACATCAGTTAATTTCTAACACAAATTAATATCTCTTCATCTTGAAAATTAGTATGCAGAATAATGATCTCTGTATCCTATGTTTCACTCGAGAGTCATAAATTTTTCTATTGTGATTTTTATAAAGGGTAGTTATTACTACCTATAGTTACTACTGAGGACATTTTATGCACTTTAGACTGGATTTGAATCATACTGTATTGCGGCTTAGTATCTGGCCCCGGTAAGCTTCTTGAGGTTTCTGTGCCTTAGTTTTGCTCATATGAAAAATGAGGCTGCAATACTTGTAGTTATGCACAGTGCACCTCAAAGGGCTATTTTGAGGATTACAAATATTAATGCCCATAAACAGTATGTAAGACAGGAGTAGTGGTACATGCCTGTAATCCTAGAGCTCTGGGAGGCTGAGACAGGCAGATTACAAATTCAAGCCAAGCCTGGACAACTGTAGTGACACAGGGATATCTTGTCTCAAAGATAAAGAGTAGCTCAGTGCAAATACCCTCATTTCAATCCCCAGCACTGCAAAAACCAAGACAACTCCCCCAAAAAACAAAAACAGAAAAAGAAGCAGAACAAAATGAAACAACAAAGCAAAAAACAAACAGACCAGAAACCCAACAAAAACAGTATGGAAAAGTAAAATTAAAACAGACATAAATACTTTTCTTCCAAAGGTAGACATTCTCAAATTCACATAAATGTGTACATGTCAGATTATTCTTTTAAAAATTCACTGTCCAGTATAAAACTCCATACACAGTAGATGCTGACTAAATATAGATGAAATGTTACTATGTGTGTATATGAAAATAAACTGGATGTCTAAACAGGCTTACTGTGTTGCATTTCCACTGGCATTTCTTGGGATAATAATAAGAATAGTGCATAGTAAATATTACAAAATTTCCAAAGTGATGTTATACTAATGCTATTTGACATCTAATATTAAAACTGTTAAATAGCTATTTAGTAAGCACACAAAGAAATTTACTTGGTAATTAGGAAAAGATGAGAAATCCTGCTAGAATTTGTTCATTTAATTTTGCTTTTTAAAAAATATGAATCTCTAATTTATAGCCCTCCGTTGAGAAAAAAATATTAAAATATTAATGTAGCAGTATCCTACCCTTAAAATGGTTTCAAGAAACAGGGTTTCACTATGTAGTTTAGGCTGGTCTCACACTCACAGTGACCCTCCTGCCTCAGCCTCCCTAGTGCTGTTTTTATTTAAACTAATCTTTAGTTATTACCTATTCTACCTATGGCTACCTACAGATTAGTTTGGGCTACATATATTTTTTTCTTCAGAATCACAGCATAAAATTGGGTTATGTCATATATGACTGATTTTTCTTTATTTGAACTTGGCAAACTGCATATGATGGTATAAGCCATTGAAGAACCCACAATTAAAAGATATAGTTTAATTATAACCATGTTAAACAAACTGGCAGAATATTTTGGCTAGTCCCCCGATAAACTGGACACAAAAATACCAAAGTCCTCTTTGGTATGAAAGGAGGAAAAGATAATTTGTTAAATGATTGTTCTAGCTTGAAGAATATAGTAGTTTACTCGTTATATTTTCTAAAACGTTGTAAAAAATTTTTTCATCACTAATTAATCATCACATCGACATAGACTTTGGAATCTTGTGTTTTCAATACAAGAATAAGACAGAATTAGTTTAGGTTGCGAAAGTTGGGCTTCAGAGTGTTTGAAGATTTTAACTACTTTCAATGGAAAAAGAATCATTATACAAAATTCTATTGTTGTGACAATTTTACTTGATGATTAAAAACAACAGAATGGTCTTTTTTTCCCTGAAAAGCTTGAGTATGTTCAGGATGTCGTAGCTATAGGAAGTAATGGTTCACTTCAGTATGAATTAATATGCTGGTTAGTAATGTAGCATTCTGGGCGCTACTTTAAGAAATTCTGATTTGGGAGATTTTCAAAATCTCCAAAACCTTTTGGTAGATTTTGGTGCAAAAGCTCCAGGCTCACATTGGAAGAGAGTGCTGCAGTGGAACGGGTGCTGGTTCCAGACATTTCCTTGACTTGCCAACCCTGCTGGCAGGTACAACCAGGTGGCCAGCACACTGCCTGAGAGGGAGCTTTTGCTTCGGCCTCACTCTTAGCAGAAATTCATCTTGTTAAGCAGGGTTTGACTATAAATAGCAGGTCGCATTCTCCTCCTGCATCTTTGTCCAAACAATGACAGCAAGTAATTTAAGTGCTGCTCCTTTGCGCTACTCATGACCTGTGAAACTGCTATTATGTGTCAGTGAAAGGATAGAAAAAATCAGGTGAAGCTGAAATATAGTAAGCACTTACCTTGAGTCGACGAGCACTTTCTTGTGAGATGGTCTCCTTAGTGTCTTAGTGTAAATGACAAGGTACAGATTCACTCCCATTCTGACTTGCAAATTAGAAATTACAGAAGCACACTAGCTACTATCCATGTTCACCCAAACTGCAGAGACATACATTGATTTTATTTCTTACGTGACTACTTTGCAGAGAGCATTTGCTACTGGCATTGTATGTCTCTTTTTTAAACTTATCCATGTTTCTGTTTTCAATGTTGTGAGCAGCCGGCCTGTTAATCACCCTGCTCCTCTCATGCCTCAGCTTTGCGTCATCCATCCAGCGGACTTAAACTCTATTTCCATACAAAGTTGACATGTTCACGTTTAATGATTCTTTATGAGATGGAAAAAGAAAAAAAAAAGCCCTGTAGACACTCGTAAATAATTTTTAAAAGTGTATAAGAATGACATGCCAGATCACATGACAAGAATAGTTAATGATGTGACACAGTTAATGGTCTTTGCCAGAAGTGCCATCATGAGGCTTTTCTTACTTCTTTACAGTCACCAGGCAGTGGACATTCACCCAACACACCTGATTAGTCAGAGTTCTCTAGAGAAACAGAACCGAAGGAGCAGGAAGGAAGCCAGGAAGCCTGGAAGGAAGGAAATATGAGGGACTGATTCATAAGACTGTGGGGGCCAAGAAGCCTCATGCTGTGCTGTCTGTGAGCTAGAAAGACCAGACAGCCTGTAGTGAGTTTCAGTTCAAACTTGAAAGTTTGAGAACCAAAGAGGCCAGTGATGTAACTCTCAATTCAAAGTCAAATGACTGAAAACCCCAAGGCTACCAGTGTAGGGCTTGAGTCTGAAGGGCCAAGGAGGACTGATACCTGTCAGCTGGAGCAGCTCAAACAGAGGGGAAATTCACCCTTCCTTGGCCTTTTCATTCTAGTCAGGCCCTCCACGGATTGGATGATACCCATTGACATCGGTGAGTGTGACCTTCACTCGGTCTGCTGATTCCAATGCCAATTTCCTCTGGAAACACCCTCATGGACACCCCAATAATTATGTTTTACCCGCTCTCTGGTCATCCCCTAGCCTAACCAGTTGACATATAAAACTAACCAATACAATGCCACATATTTTTCTTGCTTTTCATACTATTGTCAGTATAGCCTGACAGCGAATGATAAAATATAGTATTTGGTTAGAAAAAATATTCTAAATGCTGACAGACTAGTGTTTGAAACCGGATCCCTTCTATACTAGAGAGGTTACTCTGCTTCTTCAGAACAAGCTCTACCTTGTGGGATTAATCTGAGAATGTGAAAAATTGATAAGCTTAAAGTAGCAAATTGAGTGTTGTTGAATCCAAGTCCTTTTTAGGAGTGATGTAGGAAATAAGCCGCTTCATGATGCTGTAATGCAGATGTTTTTATATTGTAGACTCCCTGCAGATTGTAAATCACATTAACATGAAAAAGCATGTCTGGTGGCAGAGAGCAGTGATTTGGATGTCATGGGGTTAGAATCATTAGGATAAGCGACTTCATTCTGTTTGCAACCATGGGCCTTTTGGATATTCATATTTTGGAGTTATTTTAAAGGCTATATTGTTCCAAAAGTTATTTTCACCTTAGGGTATTTTATACTTCTTTTCTATAAAGGAAGTTGCAGCCACTTAAAATAAAATTCTCAATGACAATGATAAAAAATAGAAAATCCTGACCAAAGAATGTAATGAATGGCTAATATGGTGAAATAGAATATGGTAAAGAGAATTGGGTTCTTCCTTTCTTCTAAGTTCTTTTTAGCCGGGTTAATATTGCCGAACCAAGGCACAATATTTTGTTATCAGAGGGGAGTATGCAGGCCATTTCTTTAGTTGGAATGAGAAAACTTGTCACATGGATCTTCAAAACAGGCACTGGCAAATAAAATTAACAATGTAGAAATAAATTTAATATGACTATTTGTATTTCATATACTTAATAATAATATCCGAAGCTTCAACAAGCATTCATAATTCAGTGGAAATTATCTTAATTTATTAATTATTTTAAGGAGCATTAAGATAATGTGAATCAGACATCTGCCTTTCTGGAAGTCCAAATAAGAAATGGATCTAATGAAGAAAATACTTAGTGTAGTGGATGGAAGATACAAAGTATTGCTTTTAAGATAAAATTTTATATGAATATTATTTACATCAGCTGAGATTTTAAGAATGGTTGATCCGATGTTGGTTCATGTTCTATTGTGCCTCCTGAAGAGAAAACAGAGACCAGCTGAGCACGTCAAAACACTGATCTGACAAGAGGAAAATTAAGTGTACCCAAGTTTTCTTTTCATTAAATATCTCCCTACTTCTATACATTATAACCCAAACACTTTCCAAATTATGTACGGTAATTACAAATTTCATAAGTTGCTCTTTTGTTCCTTTCTTTTAACATTATGTGAGATTTTTTTTAAAAAGTAGTTGTCACCCTTTACAATTGTCTGAGCATCTCCTCTGAATTCTTTGTCCTCTGACCTTAGTGTTTACCCAGGACCTACTGTATCAAAAGATGAAGATCATATTTTTTAAAGTCATCAGCTGCTTACACTGGTAATTACAAACACCAATTTCTCGCCTACCCCTTCTCTTTGTGATTCTCTTTCTGATTGTGAATGAGACAGGGTTCTTCTCATTCTTTCAGCCAAACCAGGTTTGTGACTTCCCTGAGTTCCTGCATTCTCTCTCACCAGGTGTGAGTTCTTCAAGGCTGGATGTTTTGTCGTAAGCACTCTGGAGCTGTCTAGCATGCCGACAGGTGACCGCCTGTGTCTTCAGGCTTCACCATGAAGCCGACATCTCTTGGGCTGGGTTTTCCCTCCTGCCACTGCTGCTCTGCTCACAGGCCCTGCATGCAGAGGTCCCAGAAAATTAATTGCTCCTTTTCCTAACCTAGTTTCTGCTCTTAACTAATGACTTATAAAATCTAGCATATAAATATTCCGGCCCTCTTGTTCTTCATGAGGAATAACTAGAAGATACATCCTCTACATTGGTTCCCAGAATTCACTGGTCCCTTTAAACTCCAGTGACTTATAATAGTAACTGACTAAATACCGCACTGTTCACTGGCCTTTATTCCTTCCCCGTCCCACCTGCCTCTTCTTCTACCCAAATGCTTCACCCCTCCCAAAACAAAATACAAGCAAATCTTTATTTTGCATTTGCTTTTGAGAAATGTTTAAAAATTTTCCTACATGTAACATTGAGCCTATCACATAGTCAAAATGTTTAGTAAATGTTTTTGAATGAATAAATGAAAAAAGGAAGGTCAACAAACCCAAACTCTTGCCATGTTACTTGAATGTGTATGACCTTAGCTTGTGTTTTAGGGTTTGAACAACTCAGCCGTTCTTTTTGCCAGTCGTTGTACTGCACTTTATTCAGAGTCACGTCTACAGGGTAGTACATGTAGGTTATCCTTGCTATAAATTGCTTTACCATTTCAAAGCATATTCCTTTTATGTTGATATTTTCTAGACTATAAAAGTTTCCAGAAGAACAAAGTATGTATGGTTTGCACACCAGGAATAGCTCACAAATAGCAGAAATTTAAGATAGTAATTCCAGCTTAACTGTCAAAGCAGATCACGGTGACAATCGCAAGCTTCTGCTGGTGATGTGAAAAACACATACTTGGTTTCCCTTCTGCAAAGAAAAACGTAGTCACAAAACACACCTGTGCTAAGGCGAGCCCTCCCTGGAATCCTGTTTAATCTCTCAGCTACCCGGAGCCATCGTGCCCTTGAATTGTATGTGATTATTGTTTATTTCTCCTAATTTCTCGATAATGATAATAATAATTTTATAAAAAGGAAAAGAAAAGGAAAGCAAGTTAAGCGCTGTGTCAGACGTTCGGATTGGAAGATGATCGCTCCCCCACAGTCCAGCAGAGGGAGCAGCGTGTCATCCAAAAGGCTCACCTACGTCAGCACCTGAGAAGGGACTCAGACAACTGAGACTCAAACTAAAATGTTAGTGAAAGTTGAAAGCAGAGTCACTTAGGAGATGGAATTTGAGAGAGATTGGCTCAAACTTCCTTTGATCTAAAATTTTCTTTCATAATCAGTTCTTTCTCTCGATGCATTAAAGATTATTCTAAAAAAGGAAATAGTTTTCAAAAGAACAGAAAGACACTTTGGGGTGTAATAGCTCACGGGGGTCTCCACACGGATCAGGAGGAAGCAGTGCTGTGAGGGCTGAGTGCGCAAACTTTCAGGTCATACTGGGAAATCACTGCCTGATTCTCTCACTTGTGAGCTGCGAGCCTTTAGTTATGTAATGTAATACTTCAAATACTTAGGTCTCTTATCTTTAAAATGGGAGTAATAGTATCTATTTCATAGTATGGTCATAAGTAAAGTATTAAATGTGATGATGTCTATAAAGAAGTTGATTAAAATGTTTTACCACGACCTTCAGAAAAAGCAGTGTAAATTTCAGTCTAAATAAAAAGACAAACTACACAGAAAAGAAAAGCTTGGGAGCAAGTGAAATGACGAGTGTTGAATTTTGGAGGCTCCACCATGTGTCTACCAGTATTAGGTACCTAAGAAGTGCGGGTAAAGTTAGGAGAGGTCACCGAAGAGCAGCATGGTGATATTTAAACCAAGCAGAGTCTGCTTTACACAGTGAATGGGCTTGATTCTGCCAGGGAATTCATCTTTTTGTTGGGTTCAAGAAGAGGGTGAAATAGCTAAGCTCACTGGTGAACTACCTTCAGGTCAAGTTTTCTTTGGCGTGTGCAAAGGATAAGATGTTGGAGAAAACGTGTGTATACTTGCAGTCAAAGAGAGGAAGGTAGCTGGGAGTCAAGGCAGGCGAGCTGCCTTTGTTGGGTATTGGTCTCACCTTAGTCCAATTTAGCTACAGGCCAGGTTTTGGTGTGTAATATAGCCTCTGCTCTCTTTTCAGGAATACCTCTGTGCCTTTTCTTCGCATACATCTTTTAGGAGCAACATTCCTCTGTTTCAGGTTTTCTGGAGGTATATGCAGATTTATGAGAATCCAGTGCTAACGTAATTTCCGTGTTGTGCAGTCTGATCTTTTTCCTCTTCTCTATCTGCCTCAGATTTCTTATTTCTCCCTTGAAAATCGACTATATTTCATTCAACAGTCCACTACATTTCACCTGTATTTCCCCCCTCAATTTCATGCATGTATATTGGGGGGTCGTTGCTGTGGCAACGCCCTATGAGGAAGCTTTCGAGCTGAGTACTGTACATTAAGGTAGATTATAGCAGAGGGAGTCATTTATAAAATAGAAATACAACCAAATTTATATCTGAAAAATTTAAAGTACAAGTGCTCTGAATAGAAAGATATTCTGTCATTGAGTTCATTGCTTATACATATTATTAGTGATTACTTTTTGTGTTTATTTTTACCATGGGTTTGGAAAAACCATTTCCATTTTCGTTTTCTTTTTATCCTACAGAACATTATAAATTGATAGGTAGTTCAATTATTCTCAAGTGCATTTCTCAATATGTGCTATAATGAATGACTTTTTTTGTTTTCAGTAAATATTAGCTTTTAATTTCCCATTTCTTCTTCTGAATTACTCTTTGTGAGAAAAAAAGGCCATCTCTTGAATTCAGGTGAATTGGGCTGTCTGTTAGGTGAATTTGGATCTGCAGAGGATCTTAAACTCTGAAAGTGAAGTCTAGACTTCTGCTGTGTCTCCTTTCATTTTTATACATTCCTCTTTTGAATAAGTATCCCTTGTTCTTCCACCCGCTGTGTCTGTAACTCCTGCACGTGCACGTGTGGGTGTGCATGAGCTTGTGCACACTCACAAACTCATATGGATAATCGTACAAGATGGTAAAAAATGTGTGCATTGTTTCAGAGGGGAAGGGTTAGTGCCTCTCACTCTTTCCATTGTTCTCTTTCACCCTCAGAGTCCATATATTTTGAGTCTATAGGTTTTGATTCTTATAATTTTTAGGTGTACTAGACTGAGTACTCCTGAGAGGAAGAGTTACAGCTTGAACATTTTTATGTTCTAAACCCAGGATCTGGTACCCGGAAAAGGTACCCGAAAAGTCACTTGTGTACCACAATGAATGACGTACACTATGTCCCCCAATACATGCACACATCATTTTGAGACTCATGGCCATTGTGTAATTAATACCCACAGAAATTAACAGTCCATATAGTATGTGTGCCCTACAAAGCAGAGGCATCAGAGGTGAAGTTAATTCATCTGTCCACATTTCAGGCTGAAATAGATATCTTAAATAATGTTTTTGTAGAATCCACTGGCATTTGCACATGTAGATGCCTGTCACTACTCAGTGTGCTGCAATACTCTGGATGTTCGTGAAATATATCATGAATTCTAGGGAATAAGGCCATTAACTCACCTCACATACTTGTACAATTTCCAATGAATTAAGCTTATTAATATTAATTTTGTGCTTTTAGTAAATGTTTCTCTTTTAGTAAAAGGTTATTTTAACATTTCACTTTTTCAATTCTTCAAGTTTGGTGTACACTATGGATTCAAAAGTATCTTGAAGTGCTTGGGGATTTAGCTCAGCGGTAGAGTTCTTGCCTTGCAAACACGAGGCCCTGAATTTGATGCCCAGCACCACCTCTCCAAAAAAACCAACCCCCCCAAACGCAAAAATACCCCATAAAAGTATCTTGAGTATTAAAAAATACAAAATATTTTCAGTATTTTGATTTTAATTAACCATTTTATTCTAGACTTAAACTTTTCCCAATTGATCAATATCAGAATCATACAAGTGGTATTTTTGGAGAACATGGATTTGGTACATGTTGTTCTGAAATATTTTTCTTTGTTACATTCTTGGTGTACAAGACATCTACTCAGTCCTATTGTACTGCGTGCTAGCAATATGCAACCAGTGGGAAAATATTTCCTAATATCATAATTTAAATTTTCTATTTCTCTTCCATCAATTTTTTAATGGTTTATACTCTAGTTTTGTATTTTGATGATTATTTTCTATTGTACTGTCTCTACAAAATTATGCAAAAACATGTTGCTTCAAACATAAATTTTTGAATATTTTAGGTAATGGATCATATAGCACATATTCATTGCAAACTAGATGGTTTGGCAATGTGATCCAAGGTTTTGGCAAATATAAGTACTTACATGTGCATATTTTATGTAATTCTTATTCAGTGTTATTCTACACTCCTAATTTCTCTTGTTCTCAATTTCCACCTGCAAAGATGAGGGCTTTGAGATGAATGTATTCTCACATCTGCTTCTGCACTTTCATTTTCTGATTCTAAGTATAAGTTCAACTACAACTTATGACTGTCTTCTAACTTGATTCTTGATCCTCCTGGTTTCCTGTTTCACTGTCTGTCCCTGCCATTCGTATTGTTTCACAAGTCAGAAAAAGAAGGAACTTTTAAATATCCTTCTTTCGGTCCCTCTATTATGCCGTCAGCTTTTGTTTGCATGTGCTCCTATACACTTCACATGTGGTCCATATCTAGAGCTCTAAAATGGTCCAGTATATGATCATATTTTACTTGGAAAACTGCCATAGCTACCTTAGGGACCTCCCATACTTTCCTCTTACGCTATTAAAACCTCTTCTTTAAATGGCACTCATAAATGACCGTTAAAATCTCAAATATGTCATGTCATTTCTTGTTTAAAGCTCTAAGTGGGAATTAAAACAAGAAGAAAAGAAAGGAAAACAACAAACAACAGCTTTGTTAACTGGTGCTGCGAGTCCCCGAGTAATCTAAACTACTTCTACCTGTTTCTCCACCTTCATCTTACTACATTTATCACCCCATTCTCCTCAGTAGTCCATGTTGGGTGTCTTTCTTTTCTTCAAACAAGCCGAGTTCCCTTATGTCCCAAGCCTTTTGATAGTTCTCTTTCCTCTGGCTACACCCGCATTACCGCATATCATCCCGCTTTCACAAGCTGACTTACCCTCGGATCTGATGTCACTCCAGAGACGCTTCAGCAGGCAGCCCTCCTTTGAGGCTCTGTACTGTACCAAGATAGTGTGATATATTGTTTATTTTACAATGTATTTTAACCTGCCAGCACTCATTAAAGCTTCAAATATCTTATAATTTAAAAATATCTGTCTTGTCCATGACATAGTATGCTCTATGAAGGATGAACTGTATTCACTTCGTTCCCCATCATAACACAACTGTTAAGTGAAAAAGACAATATTTTATTACTTTGTTCTTATTTTCTGATAGTTTATTGGCGAAAAATGGAAGATTGTAGTCCAAGAAGAGCAACATTCTAATCCTTTCAATTCACTCTGGAAATACTGATCTTGGTTAGATGTGAAGCCACTTGGGAATACTGGTAGATTGGAAAATCCTCTGATTTATGTGTCAGTCATTGTCCAAAGCTCCCTTTTTCTTGCCTCTTCTATGCAAAAGAGCCAGGAATCACTAGTAATTCCTGGTATCTATCAACACCTTTTTCTTCAATAACTAACTTACTTTTCTTAAGCTTTGTCATGTGTAGTAAAAATCAACCTTTCCAAATTTGAGCAACATATTTTAAAATAAGATGTATGAAGTAAGTTAACTTAGTACTTACAATTTACTATCAGAGTTAATTTTTTAAAAAAAGTTATTGACATTATGTGGATATTTTCTGTTTGTTATTCTGTTCGTTCTTAACAACAACAACAATAACAAAATCAATAAAACCGAGAGTTTAAAAATGCTATCAGAAAATTCTTTCTAAATCACAATATACCTTTCTAGGGGAACTAATTTTTAAACATTTTCTCCTTTTTATTAAACATTTCTCAAAATAAGCATTTATCCCAAAATCAATTCTATTGAATACAACTGAAAAATAACAAAAAAATATCTTTGATGCAACAAGTATTTGATGAATAATAATGAAGTAGATTCTGGTGCATAAAGGTTTTGATCAGACAGAACTAAAACTATCAAAATTCTTTGATGTGAAGTTCATGACCCAAATCCTCACATTAATATCATGATAACTGAACACTTAAGACTTGTAATTTTGTAAATTGATTTTCCTACATCTTTTCTGAGAGTTTTAATTTACGCATCAACTTTCTTCCAGTCACCACTCTACATTCTTAATTGAAATTATACTTTTAAAATGGACATATAAACTTATATTAAAATTACAATATCCCATTTTTAGCTTTTGTAGTTAATAAGATTATCAAAGATAAGTATAATTCAACTCTAAATAATTGCGACATTTATATGGGTTTGAACTAATTTCTTTGAATATATACTTCAAAGAAATGACAGACATTGAAAAATATGAATTTTAATAAATTTAGAGGAAATTGAAAATCACACATTGAAACCCAATAGCTCAAATAAGCCAAGCAAAGCCATTAATCCAATTCATTCTCAGGGTTCATTAATTTGAAAGTTTTACATTTGTCAAACTATGCTCAGAGAAATGCTAAGTTTTGATTCTAAGAAAAAATACATTTTCTCATGGGAGGGGCTGGGGATTTAGCTCAGTGGCGGAGTGCTTGCTTAGCAAACACAAGGCTCTGAGTTCAATCCCCAGCACCCGAAAAGAAAAAATGTTGGCAATTTGAATAGCTCTTGGGATACCATCTTAGTATCCATCCTATCAGTATATAAGACTGAGAAGAGAACTGTAGGGTGAAATTCTGGAAATGCTTGTTATTACAGGATCAAAGGATACTTCCAATTAAACATTTGATTTATTTAATCAAGTTGTCTTCTTGAAAAGTAGTACACTTGCAAGATAATGAATTATAAACACTTGTTTCTCTGCTTCTATCAACAACAAAGAATTCTTCTACTTTTGTAGATGTTTGTTTCTCTATGAAAACTGATCTCTTCTTATGAAGGACAGGCTAAAGATAAAGACAGAAAAGGTACTACAATTGATAACATGCAACTTTAAGACCTATAGAAAGGATAAGAGCTTCTGTCTTGGATATAACTGTGCAGATAGACTATATGTCTGTAAGCCCTTAGTTCTTTTCAACAATTGTCTCCAAGGTCAAGCATCAAAGAAGCTGTCAAAATTGGTAGCTTAGTCATTACCCTAATTTATTATGGAAAGAGAAAGGAAATATTCCTTCTATACAATCAGTAACTTCCAAGTCATCATGGTCAGTGGGCTCTTCGACGGTGAGGATTGTTCTGCCTCTCATTTCTTTTCCACAGTACACCCAGAACCTAGCGTGTATTTCATATTGGAATAGGGGAATGGACAAATGAAGAGATCACAGTATGGTTTAAAAGATAGATATACCGATGGATGTTATATTGAATTGAAAGTTCTAGAGTTCTGGCAATATAATAAAAAAAAATTGAAAATTTGGGCATATATCTTCTCTTTTATTTGCTAATAACTTGTTAAAACTTGGAAGTAAAATAGATACATTTTATCAGGTTTAGTTTTAAAAGATCAGTTTACTATTTATGAAACTGATAAATAATGAAGATAATTTACAAGATTTTACTTCAAGCAAAATGAAAAAAAAACCCTTTAAAAATTCAGACTATGAAAATCAGAAGAGCCAACACACTCAAATTCCCAAAATTAAATAACAACATAGCAAGACCTTGAAAATCTTGAGAGTTAGATCTACAGTTTTTCTTAATTTGGATAGATCTCATGTCATTTATTTTCACCTTATAAATGTTCCTATTTTTATATTTAATACTTTGAAATGTCTTTATTCATTTAAGTATCATTTTTCTTTATTTCAAGTTGTAATTCATTCTGATATACACTTTCATCCTCTACTAAGTACCTAGACAGATGAAAATTTCTGAACTTATTTCACATTATATGCCTAAAAGGAGATGAAGTTTCAAGGAAAAACTTCTGACAAAAGTGGAAGCCTTTGTGTCTTCCTAGAGCAAGTGTGAACTAAAAATATTCCAAAACATTCAGGATTTAATCCTCACATATTTCTCTCCACTCTATCAAAGTTTAAGTTTTTCTGGGTTCTGTACTACTCTATCTAGAGCTGAATCCCTCATGACAAAATTAATAATAATGAAAGAATGCAAAGTAAAGATAGTACACCATCATAGAGAAAAGGACAAATTGGGCTTATAAGACCAAATTCACTGGCTGTCTTGGTGTTGTGAGAGACTAATGATTGAGTGTACTAACCATATTAATATCTGTCTGTACCTCTCTAAAACATACTACTAGCATTTTTCATATGTGGAATCTAGTTTTATTAAAAAATTGGAAATTTGGAAAACAAAGTAGTTTTAATTACTTGTATATTTCTCATTTTGTTTTCCCTTTTTGTAGTGTACACTGTATTGATGCATAAATTAATATCCTACTTATTTTCACCTAATAGTGTAATATTAGTAATTTCCCATGATCTCATAATAGTTCACAACTTGAAGAAGTGACAGCTTAGTATTCTACCCACCGCAAACCCATAACTAGATTGCTTTCCACTTTGAATTTATAAATAGAACTTCAAAGCATATGTTCATAAATATACACATGTATAGATTTCTGATTATTTCACAGATACACTTACAGAAATAAAATTATTGAGGTATGACCTTTTAAAAAAAGCTTTTTATTTGGCAAATTGCTTTCCAGAAATGCTGTCGTTATAGTTTCTACTAGCAATAATAGGAGGGAATGCCATTTTACAATATGTCCTTGATATCAAACTGTGAACTGGAAACTGTATCTAATTTTATTTTAATTACAGTTTTAATTGAACTTATTTTGTGTATTTTTGAATATTAATTCTTCAAATTGAATTTTCATGCTCTTGATCCTGACAGTATTTTACTGAAAAATATATTCACTTTAATATATCAAAGCACATATGTTTTAATAAATATGTATTTCATATATATTATAATATGTGCATACTGTTATGTGCTGTGATTTGCCCAAGAAATGTTCCCCCAAAGGCTTGTGTGCTAAAGGCTTGGTCCCCAAAGCAGCGGTATTCAGAGGTGGGGCTTTTGGAAGGTAATTGTATCATCAGGGCTCTAAATTCAACAGTGGGTTAACCCGTCGAGGAATTCACAATCTACTGGCATTACCGAGAGCTGAATGTGGGTCCTAGCTGACGGGAATAGGTCAGGGGTGTGTGGCTCTGGGGACTCTTCTTCTTGGCCCCTTCCTCTGTGCCCCTCCTTACAGCCTGCCATGCGGTGAGCAGGTTTCCTCCGTCATACTTTCTGCCATGATGTTTCTACCTTGCTACAGGCCTAAAATCAAAGGAGACAGCCAACCATAGACTAAAACATTTTAATCATAATCCAAAATTAGCCTTTTCTTCCTTAATTGTTATTCTCATGTGTTTTATCACAGTGACTAACACTATACAAAAATATAGATATATATTTTAGTTTATCAAAATACTGTATGTATACAAATATATACCCCTTGAAGATATCTATATATGTGCCAATTTTTAACAAGAAAATATAGTTACATAAAATACAGGTAAAGTCTCAGTACCTTATGTCTCTTACTTATTTTCACCTAACAGGGTAATAGTAACAGTTCTTCATCGTATTTGAAATTATTCAAAACAATAAAAAGCTAGCATAATAGTTCATCAATTGTACATTGCTAGTGGAATTGAATTAAACGTGAAACTTAAATAAAATGAGAAACTGCAAAGTTCTGCAAATATGAAAACAAAGACTTGTGTTCACGTTTACAACATTTTACTTTTCAATTTACATAAGCGTTTAGTTCTTGTGTGATCAAGTGTTTTCATCTTTTCTTAAAGATATTAGTGATATACTCTATTATTCTTAAATTCAGAAAGTCTTTCTTTAGATATCAGCTAAGTGTTCTCTATATTTTTATGTTTTAGTGGTTTACATTTCTTAAACTTTAAAAAAAAAAAAAACCTAACTAGTTAATTCATCTGTAATGAAGGGCAAGTTATGTGACAAGAGAACCATGACCAGCGCGCTTTAGCAACAAGTCAGGAGCCAAGCCACACCCTCTGCAAGCCTTAATTTAGAATGGCGGGACTTGGATAACGAATTTCAACTTCTTTAAGCTTTGTCTTCAATTTTAGTTCTGGAACAACCAGAGAAAGTAAAACATGTTCCTCAATTCTGTCTCATTAAACACTCTGCTTCTAATTTTCCCACCTCCAGCTTCCTCAGGGTAACAGCTTCCATTCTTAGCATACCTGAAACACTTTTTTCTTTTTTACTATTAACACATATACTAAGTCATTTTCTCATTGCCAGAAGATTTCTCCCCCAAATTGTATTGAACACAGTTGCTTCCTTTTCTGTTTTTATATTTCATATTTTTAAAAGTATATTATTCTTCTCTAGGTCTCAGATCTCGGAATTCCACATCTTTTCTTCTCTGTCCTTTCAACTGTCTTTTATTTTCATAATCAGTTCTATTTTCTCCCAATACAGTTTGTTCCCTTTTATTCTACTCTGATTAATATAGGTAGATTTGATTCTCTCAGTATCTTTTGAAATTTCTCACGTTCATTTTTTCACCTATTGTTTTTGTCTCTGTGCTCACATTTATTTTCATTTGCTTTTTATCAGTACTGTATCTAGAACTGTTCTCAGAGTACTCCTGAGAGCATCAAGCAGAAGGCTTCGGTTTTTTCATATTTTCTTCACAAATAGTTTCAAACAGTAATTTCAACACCAAGGAAATAATATAAACCTGTGATTAAGAGAGATAATCTTTAAGGTCAATAACTAAAACATCAACTGTAACTTTTCCTAATTGGAGTGGATTAAATCAAATCTTCGAATTCTCATTTCTCATTTTTCTCACCTGAAAGCGTGAATAATAATACTTACATACCTGGGGCCATTGCAGATTCTTTTCTTAGAATTTGTTTGTATGATAAACATGAGTTAAAATACTCTGTTTGTTTGCCTGTGTCATTGGTTCTTAAACATCGACAGGCGCAAGAGTCACCGGAAGTACTTGCTGGACTCCGGATTGCTGTGCCCCAGCTTCAGGGTTCCCCATTGGTAGGGTCCACGTGGTGCCTGTGAAACTTCTGAGTTTGCATTTTAACAAGTTGCCAGGACACATTGGTGCTGCTGGGCCCAAGGCACCCAGATCACATTGTGAGGGCCTCTGGAGAATGACTTTTTTTTAAAATTAGTGTTTGTTGTTATTGTCATTTTTAAGATGGATAACATGATGCATAAACTCAATCCTCTCTGCTTCTGATAAAGTTAGAGAACTTTCCTCTGCCTATGGATATGCTATTTTACTTCTATCTTTAGTTCCAGTAGTATTACTTGGTTTAATCTTTTCTGATGTATTCGTAGGCACTTCAGAGAAATGTAAAGGGTAAATATTAAAGCTAGAAAATCTTGTTACCATATCTGTTAGGGAGTCCTTTATTGTTGCAGAGAATTACATCACCATATGTAGAAAATTAATGTGCATCTTCTGATTATATGTTTATAGTTGCAACAGCCATATATTGGATTCAAGTATAAGCATAATATACATACACATACACACATATGTATAATGTATAATAAGTTGATATTGATAAATGATACCCAAAACTAATTTTATTTCCACTACTTGCCTAGTAGTTTACAGTGTACAAATTGGTTTCACACATGCAGTGTCACTTAATCCTTTCCACAAGAATGTTATCTTGGTTTTATTTTCCACATTCACAAGTAAAATTACTGATTTGCTAAATGAGAGTATACAGCAAAGCCAAGCATATTTTTTTTCCCTCTTTTTAATTCTGGTGCTTTTTCTTTTTTTTAAATTTTATTTTAATGGCACATTTTTGATGTACATATTGATAACATTCATCATTGGGGATTTGTACCTGTACATGATATACCTTGTTGCTTCTTTTTTTCCCGTTCCCCTCCCCTCACCCCCTCCTCCCTCCTTATTTACAAAAGATTTGTTTCCATTTTTTCCTTCCATTTCTTATTTCTCTTGTCCCTCTGTTCCTTTCCCCCTCCCTTGTTCCCTTTCCCATTTGGGCATTTTCTTCCCTTTCCCAATATAATACATTTTAGTCTTTATTTACACTTCAGTTTCTCACACCAGAGAAACTATGTGGTGTTTAAACACGTGTGTCTGATTTATTTCACTTAAGAGTATAGTCTCAAGATGCATCCATTTACCTAGGACTATCTCAAGCTTATCATTCTTTATGGCAGAGTAGTACTCCATTGTATAAAAATACCACATTTTCTTAATCCATTCTGCTGTTGATGGGCATTTGGGCTGCTTCCATGATTTAGCTTTTACAAACTGTGCTGCTATAAACATGAGTGTGCATATATCAACAATAATATCCAAAAATTGTGGTGAAGTGATGGAGGAGATGGTGAAATTTCTTGTGTGGATGCAGGATCAGCTTCAGCACCGGGTTCCATTTGGTTTAATGCTTATAAAAGAAAAAGCTAAAAGCCTGTTTGAAGACTTGGAGAAAAAAAAAAATGGAGCAAATGGGATGTATCTTTTACTACCAGCCATGGATGGTTTAACGAATTTGAGGCTAGAGCCCCTTCACAATGTAAAAGTAAGTGGTGAGCCTGTGAGTGCGTGTACCATAGTCGCCCAAGAATTTCCAGCAGCACTTAAGAGAAATTATTGATGAAGGTGGTTACTTACCCCAACAGGTTTTTAACATTGATGAGACAAGATCCTACTGGAAGAGGTTGCCAGAACTAAGTTACCCCAGTAAAGAGGAAACACTGATGCCAGGCTTCAAAGCAGCAAAGGCAGACTTTGTTGTATAGTGGCAAGATGCCCCCTTTTCTTTCCTTTTAATGTCTCCTCTGATGATTTAGCCAAGTAAAAGAGAGTGATTACAGAATACTGAAGAGATCTGAAATCTGTCTGTTTCCCTTAATCTTCTATAGACCTAATTCAATTTCTGAAAGAGAATGCCTTCTTTTGTTTTGTGTAATGTAGTATGGAAATCCCATTTCTAGCCTCTTTTCCTTTTCTTGTACTGAGCTTTCTACTGTAAACATTTCATTCTCCTCCTCAGAATGACTCATACAGAGAGTTTTCCCTACTTAATGATATTAATTTAAGGTAGACATTGGGCTTGGAAAGTTATGAAAGGACAGCATTAAGAGTTGGATTTCTGATCCTGTTTATACAAGTAAATTGGATTTTCCAGCTATGTTTTCTGTCCTTAAATCCTGGGAGTTTTACTACATAGTGTTTGAGATTGGGCGAGGATATGTGGTGTTTACTTGTTAATGAATGATTAGTTTTGTTGCCGAGATCAATTTCATTCTGCATTCTTAACATATTTTACTTCTCAGACCCAGCAGGAATTTGAAAACTGGATAGCATTTGCTCTCATGGTGAGTTGGCAAGATTCTCTTAACTTGATATGTAGATATTGTAGCAGCGAAGGCAAAGTATTTTAATGCATACCTGGTAAGCTAAAATTTTCTGCTTTTTCCCTAGTTACTTCTTTATTGCTTACATAAGCATATGGAAGCTAATCATTGAAATCTATTAATTGTCATCTTTGTTAGATGATTCAATTACTCAAAGCTTTTTACCAACTATCTTTTTGAATGACTATCACACACTCCTGTCTTCTATGGGAAATGTTCTATGCAGTCTCTTTTGTAGCATGATATGTTGGCCATCTGACCATCACTTGCTGGTTAAATTGGGTCTCTATTAGATTTCAGAATAACCTTGAATGATGTGCTCATTTATTTTTCACAAGAAGTGTTCACCCACTCTTGAATCATGCCTTTTTTTTGCTTTTATACATTTTCTGAATTAGTTTCAAAAATGCAATGCAATTAGTACATCTTATTGAATTAATATAAATTAGGTAAAGATAGTTTAGTATAAATGCCCCCTGAATATTTAAGACTTGGTTATGCACAAGTGCGAAAGTTATGATTAACGGAAAAAAATTTAAAATTGGATACTATTCCTTGACATAAGCAATGTACAACAAATATTTTTGCTTCTTAAATCAACAGTTCTCTTGGATAATAGTGAAATAGAGGCAATTTACATCATCATCATCAAATCTGTAGGCTATGGAGCCAGATTGAATGCTATTACTAGTTATGCCACATCTTATTCTATTAATAGTTGTGCCCTTGCATGAGATTCTTCTAGACCCCATAATTTACTTTCTCTAAAATGGATACATAACAGTTTCTTACATCAGAAGATTCTTGTGTCTTTAAATGCAGGAATCTGTCAAAGTGCTAAAAAGTACCTGACACTTAGGAAGTAATCAAGAAAATCTCGTTATTATTATAGATCCAGAACTGCATAGTCTGGATTTTCTATATTGCTTTTATTACAGTAAGAGTTTAAAACTTGGCTACAATATGCAAATATGCCCTGTAAAGACTGTGAAGTTTTAGCTTTATTCCAAGATGGATTTCTGAGGGAGCATGAATTTTATTCAGAATTGTCTCATGATAACAATTTTGCTTCCATTTCCATCTAGTTAATTTCATCATTTTCATAAATGTGCCATGCCTACATGAAGCTCCAAAATTATATTCTCATAAACCATAAAAAGCCTCCTGATCCATGAGCCAAGACCTTCATGCAAGAGAGGGCAGAGCAACACATTACAGGAATGTAGCACCATTGTAAAGCTACTTAGAAGTGCGGCAAGTAATGTTTGGCTGAAAACCATTATCCCTGTTAGGAAGCAGACTGTCACTGTGTCCTACGAAGTGTTAACACATATGAACTGTTCTTTATGAAAGCTTCTGAGAGGCCATCTGTGTTTGGGTCAAGATAAGCTGACTGTGTTCTTGCTCTGCTCTTCTGAAATCTTACCCCTTACCTTAAAAGGATTTTATTCTGGGGGAAATGTCCCAATAAATCTAGAAGAGAGTGGCATAAAAAGCATTATATCAATTTATGTTTCTCTATTGATTTTTATTTCAACCTTCATTTTATTCCATGACTGTACATGTAAGTAATGCAGTTCTCATCTCTAATAGCTTTAGTATGTGGTAGGTTGTTTGTTAAAAATGAATTCGTAATTGTCTTTATTTTCTCCTTTGGTCCTGGGAGATTGCTATGCACTTTTTCAGCTTTTCACTGCGAGAGGTATTTCCAAGTTACTTATCTTGGAGGATGACCTGGAGAGTGAAGAAGATTGCCAGGTGGTAGAGGGGTGATAGAATACAAGAATAGCACAGACTATAATTGACACAGAATTTAAACTTCTCCTGAGAAGTTTTGGGTATCACTCTGTGTGAAGCCCCAAGAGCTCCCGAAGCTTCTTTCTTTCAGTCTTTTTTTGCAACAATATTGTGTGCTACCCATTCTGAGGGATTTATGAGTAAATCATGTATTCTCTTTTTCAAAGTGTTCACCATTTAAGAATAATTCTAGACTCACAAACCACAAATGGGAGTATAATATGAGGAATGCTATTTGAGAAGTTTTGTAGAACATGTGATTTGAACACAGGTCAAGGAGAGATTAATTCTGCCTAAAACCGGATATTCAAATTTGGGTAATTACAACACTCATAGTGACTGATTATGAAGATTTGGCATTTAGTCATATATTACAGAGTCCAGATGATATGAATTCAGGGATATCTCAGGAAGTAGAAAAGAAAAAAAATACGTTATCACTGATAAGGGCTAGAAAGGAAAGTTGAGACTGAAATTTTCGAATCAAATTCGGTGAATGACAGTGTAAAAATAATAATATAGGTGAAGAAAGAAATAGTACTAAAAGAGATGAGACTTTAAATATTAAACTGCTAGTTTATGCCAATATTTTTGTTAAGTCAGTAGGAAAGGCATTCAGAAATAAACTTGCTACACAGGAGTGAAATTTAACATAGATTTGTCAGCATACAGATGGTCACTAGAGTCATAATAAAGGATGGAATCAACTAAAACATCATGGAGATAAGAAAAAAGAAAATGACCAGGTTTGGAATAGTCATCAGATCAACACATTAGCCAAAAAGAAACAAAAATAAAGAGTATGGTTTTATTAGTTAAGATTTAGGTACAATGAATTTAAAAAAAGGAATTCAAACTGGCTTAATCAGGAGGAGAATTATGTCAGTGGGAGAAAGTCTACAGCTGCGCTTCCCAAGTCTAGCACAATGATTTGATGATCTTTCAACTTTCAACTCTCCCCAATCTGGCTTCCCTTATCAGCACCAACAGCTGTTAGTAACATTTGGGATTGTATGAATGAGAACGAGTAAGAAACTAAAACACTCCTTTAACCAGGAAAATAAAAGCATTCTTTAGAATGATTGGGCCAGCTAAAGCATTTGCACATTTCTGGTCAAATAACAATCACTAGGGAAATGACATTCTGGCTCACTGACATGGTGTCAGATCGCCCTAACTGGATAGGAATGTTAAAGACCTACTAAATAAGACCTACTAAATATGACCTACACTGGAGCTCAAAGTGTTCTCAACTTCCCTTCAGTCACATGAGCTGAACTGGGAGGGGTAGATACAGGGATAAAACGATTAAATTAGTAAGAAGTAAAAAGGAGAAGGTTTCTACACAAGCAAACAACAGTTTCTACCACACTTTACCGAAGGACAGAATGTGGCAATTTATATTTACAAATGATTCCTAAAATTCAGGCATGTTGGTGTGCCCTTCTGTATTAGTCATTTTTCTATACTCACTGGTTTGCAAGACAATAGATTTAATACAGGACAAGTCCAAGTTACAACACTCACACACACACACAAGTCAAATGCAGGAGGAGTACAGAACGTCTACCTAAGCACTGGAGACCTGAAAGATCCAATCAAGGGCTGGCAGCCCAGGGCAATGTCCCATATATGTCCCTGTCTGCACTAAAATGCTGGAGAAATCTATATTAGAGCCAGGATATGATGCTCACAGCAGAGAGGAAGACCAGAGCTCCCCCGAAGCGAAGAGCAGCCATCTGCAATGACAGCAAGGCCCTGAGCTGCTTCTGCAATGAAAACATCCGAGATGTCTTTGGAGGAAGCAGCTGCAGCAGAGCTTCTCCTGGGAAACAGCCAGCCCCATCTTCTGCTCCCGTTCTCCTTTATGTTGTGTTGGCAATAACCTTCAGGTGTCTCCTCTACACCCAGAACCACACCAACTCAGTCCAGCTGGGTGTTTCTGATCAAGTTGACCGTATCAGTCCACCATAACTTCTTACATAAACTTAGGTATTTTTCATAACAAGCACATTTAAAAAAAATTGACATAAAGAAAGTAGATTGGTATGCAGGAAAATAGCATCATGGTATCAGGTTAGTTTCCTAGGCAGGAACTCGAGTCGTGTTTGTTGATAGTATCTGACATTTGTTAAATTCTTTCTCAATCGCAGGCATTTTGCAAAGTATGTTTTACGTAGATTATCACAGTTCATCCTCTCAACACCCCAACGTAGCTGATGCTTAGCTTTGAACAGAATCCTATCACTAGTACATGGTGTTATCAAGGTTCAAATCCAGCCCATATAATTTTGCAGATCTAAATATTAGGGCCATTGTCACTTCTGCCTTCAGACACCACAAGAAATCGAACAGGGGTTTAACAGTTTCATTAGTTGTCGGTGAGGGTTGAAGCTCAAGACAGTTTATAGTGAACTGCAACTGACAGAAGAAACCAGCAGGGCAGAGGCTACGAGAAAGTTATTTCTTCACAGGCACAGAGATTCCCAGGGCTCAGTCCCACATGAAGATAACAGTGGCTAAAATTAATGCCAAATCCTTCTGCTCAGGAACAGAAGGTCTTATTTGAGATTCAAGGACTTGGAAAACTTTCATGTAAGCAACATAAATAAATGCCTGTAGATGAACAGGCCTACACTTGATGGGTTTTGATAATATCATTCAGCCATCAGCTGCTAAGCACCCACAGCACTACCTGGCCACTGGCTTCATCCTCCCCTTTCTGAGAGTGTTACTGATAACTTATTCAACAGTCTAAAAACATGTCAGCTTCCACATCACACCTTTTAAAGGATTAACTTCATTTTCTCGGACCGCTCACCCTCTTGCTTCTGTTAGGGCTGGGATTTCTTCCGCCATTCCTCTTTAGATCTCCAGGTGAAGGCGAACTTAATTTTGGCGTAATTCTAACTCTGATCTCAATATGGTAATACTATCCACCAACCTTTCCCTTGTACCCTGAGGTGCAACTCAACTGCCTTCAGAGGCAGCCTCTTCAGGTATTTTGGTCCATGCCTCATGCTTCTAAACCTGAATTTTCCCATGGCTTCCAGTCCATGGTTCAGATTCTATTTTGATTTGAGAATCTGTTACAAAATCTTAGAATGCCCCTCCGTCTCCCTTTTGGAATTAGACTTTTTTTTAGTACATTTTTGCAGTTCACACAGTTTACAATCATTTTAGGGAGTGGGTACATGTGCATAATACAACTTGTTTCTTTTTTTAATACCCTTCCCTTTCCCTCCCCCTCCCTCCTCCTCTAATTCCTCTTTCTCCTTTTTTCATTCTTGTTGATATTATTAATCTTATTTATGTTCATGGCATGTAATGTATACATTCATTGGGTTATTCCACTGCATATCTTTATTCTACTTATTTCTCCTCCTCCTCAGCCCTCTCCCTTAGTCTCTTGAACCCCTTCCCCCTGGATTCATAAGCAATCCATCCCCTTGTCTCCTTCTGGCCATCCTTTATTAATGTCTTTGTACTCTGCTTTACTCGAATGAGTGGCACAGTACTGTATGGTGGTATTTAAACTTGTATGTCTGCTTTATTTCACTCAACATTGTATTTTCCAGGTGCACTCATTTTCCTACAAATATCTCAAGTTTGTCCTTCCGTGTAGCCAATTAGTATTCCATTATGTATCGATACCACATTTCCTTTATCCAATAAACTTTTGATATGTGTATAGGATGCTTCCAGGATTTAGCTATTATGAATTGTGCTGCTATAAACATTCGTGTGCATGTATCTCTGTAGTATTATGTATTAAGCACTTTGGGGAAGATACCTAGATGAGGGATCACTGGGTCAGATGGAATTTCTAATTTTAGTTTTTGAGAAATCTCCATACTGATTTCCACAATGTTTTACTAGTTTACATTCCCACCAACAATGTAGGAGGGTTCATTTTTCACCACCAGCCTCACCAGCATCTGGTACTGTTTGATCTCTTGGTGACTGCCATTCTTTTTGAAGATGGAATCTTAGCATTGTTTTAATTTGCATTTCTCCAATGGTCAGAAATGTTGAACATTTTTTTTCACATATTTCTTGGCCGTTCGTATTTCTTCCTCTGTGAAGTGTCTGTTTATTTCACTTGCCTATTTCTTGACTGGGTCTTTTATTTTAGGTGGTCCCATTTTATTTAAAAAAATTCTTTATATATTCTAGATACTAGTCCTCTATCTGAGGAGTAGCTGATAAATTTTTTTCCCATTCTATAGCTTGTCTTTTCACTCTACTAATGGGTTCTTTTGCTGTACGGATGCATTTTAATTTGATGTAATTCCATTTGCTGATTCTTGCTGTTATTTCTTGTGCAACTGCAGTTCTGTTTAGTCAATACCTTCCTACACCTATGGCTTCAAGTGTTTTATCTATTTTTATCTCCCAGTAGGTTCAATGTTTCTTTTTTAATGTTTAGATCTTTAATCCATTTTGGTTTTAATTTAGTATATGGGTCCAATTTCAATCTTTTGTGAACAATTATCCAGTTTTAAATTGTGTTCCTGTCTGATATCATCTAGGTTTTGGATTTTTTCCCCCTTGATTTACTTGTAATATGTAGTTATGTTATGTTCTTTTATGGTTTTTGTGTTTATTAGATTTTTACTTCTGTGAGATTTTTCTTCCATTTTCTCTGATGTAGTTGGTGTCTAGATTCTCTGCCTTTTCTTAGCTCCCTAATTTCTCCATCTCAAACCCCCATGCAATATTATTACCATATTTCTTAATTGTTTTCAAAGATTTTAGTTTCCCATATTCAGCTGTGCCTCAATCATGCCTGTCTTCTCCAGTGTTAAGCCTTTGTCCTTCTCATGCTGAGTCTTTGGCTCTTCCGTGTCTTACCTCACACCCTGTCCTCCCCATCAGCAGGTTCTGATGACCACACAGCTTTCTTCAATCACAAAGTAACTCCCTTCCTCCCATATCCCATCCTTGCCCTCACGAATATCCTCCTAAATCTCTAAACACTGGCTGTTCACCTCAATTAGACGTATTCAAACATAATCTGATCTCACATCAAAATATTTTTCTTCTCATCTATCACTATGCCTGCAACCAACTTCCTGCGTAGTGTTTTATACTCCTCATTCACTGACTCTCCAGTCTTCCCCTCCACTTCTCTTACATCACTGCAAAGTAACTGCCAACGATAAATGGTCATAGTCTGTGTAGAGTATAGATGAAGGATGAAAGTGTAAATGCAAAGATTATCATATATAAGTGATGTACGATAGTATCTGCTGATGCTGTTTTGACCAGAAGTTATTCTTCTTGCAAATTATAAGGACAGAAACCAAATCACTTAGATTAAATAACAAAAGGGGTAATATTATCATGGGACATACAAAGCTGAAACTACTTCGGGGAGGCAGCATCTTACCCAAACATTTCACACACACCACAAACTCTCCTCACTCTATTAGACCTTAACGCACAATACCTCCCCAAAAATGTACATACACATAGGAGCAAGGGGAAGCAGGGTGATGGATGGAAGATCTCCAAGGTCTCCCCACTCTCCTATGACAGAACAAACGACTGTAAATGGAGAGGAAAGCAAATACCAGGTAGCAGAGTGGAACTCTTCAAAAAGTGCATAGAAGGGATGAAGAAATTCAAAAATGAAATGAACCAAAAGTTCACTGCATTATCACTCATTTTGCCAAGGCGAATTCCGGGTAATTAATGAGTTAGACCTCTTTAGACTCTCACCAATTACTCTCCCTGAGAAACTTAACACCAATTCTTACTGTTTTAACTTGTTCTGTATCTCAACAGTGAATACACAGGTTACCAAAGAACTCACTCACAGCATTTAATATTCATTGCTCCTCAGGCCTTTTCTGAGTACTGATTCTCCCCCAGTGAGAAGTTCCAAGGCTAAATCTGAGCTTTTCCCCACACCTGAGATATTTGACAATAAATCAACTGCTCTGTCTTATAGACAAACACTGAGAAAATACATGTTACTGTCAACTCCTCTGCCTCAGTAGCCTTAAAAAGATTTTCAAGTAGTTTTATGATCTATAAATGTTTACATAGCACTGATTTTAAAGACAGTATACTATTCTACATATATTAATAGATTAATCATTTATTCACATAGAATTGAATTGTTTTTTAAATTGAAGTTAGAAATATAGCACAATAATTTTGGGAAGAATTTGGACCTTTCTTGGAAGCAGCCTATCCAATGGTATAGTGATCCAATGTGTAGAACCACACCAAAATCCACCCTAACTTGTACTACTGAAGAATCATGGCCATTGACACCTGTATCAGTCAGGTAGTCTTAAAAATAAGACAAGCAATACATATCTCATCTGTAGGAAATAAAATGACACATTTTCCCAAACCAATCTGGTATTTTCAGTCTGTAAATCTGAACTGATGTCACTAATTTGGTTACAGATTAATCTGTATTACTGTGGCTTGCTGAGAACTGAGACTGCAGTAACTTTAGTTCTTTAGAATTCTGGTGCTGTCAGGAGGTGCATTTTGCGAAACGTTTTAGAGAAGTAGTATTTAAGTAAGATAAAACATTCTTCAGTTGATTATACCTCATTTATGTTCCCATCTATTAAGGCAGGTAAATGTGTAAAACTGGGTCTTTCTAATGATTTTTCTTTCCCTGTTTCCCATTACATATAGGATGGGTCAAAACGAATCAAACAATTTCAAAGAATACTACTCAGTAAGTTAATCACACATGACTATATAGCCAAAGCCAATTTAGAAACATGGGTATTGTTGTATGTGTTCAATATGTGCCCTTTTTTCCCCACAGGGGACACATCAATTTTCTGTCCAATTCTTTCCATAGACACACTTTGTGCATTGCTTTTCATGGTGGAAATGGGGTCAATCGTGTGGTCTCTCCTTTAAACTATGAGAAATTGGAGTATGTACATAGCATACCTGAATTACTTTTTCATCCCTTTCTCCTCTCCTCCCTGTCCCCTCCCTCCATTTTTTGGTCGCCTTCTCTTTTACAAAAGATCTATCATGTTAAGCATCTTGCGGTTTCCTGTGGGATATCTGGATGGTCACTTTCCAAGTATTCATTACATGCTGATAGCATATACATGTCCATTTTTAGTCTTCACATATATTATTTATCATAATTATAGATGGTTATAGCATATGAAGTAAAATAAAACTTAAAATTGTTAAATACATTGGCCACTGCAAAAAGATACAGAAAAAATGTTCATCTTTTTGATTTGGCAGACAAGCTTTGATAATGAAGGTTATATACGGCAAGAACAAAAAAAGTAAAAATGTAAAAAATAATTATTTTTGAGATGTTATGAGAAAACACTTTTTGATCATCTGTTGACAGAATAGGAGGTTGTGAGTGTGATCTTTCTCAACGAGCAGTCCTGATTCAAAAGTGCATTTAAAAATGGATTTAAAAATAGCAAATAAAAACATATTGCTTCATATCACATGGATCATCAGTTTGTCACACACAGAGTGTAAAAATAAAATTAAAAGTTAGCAATGCAAAGATTATTAAGGAAAAAACCCTCAAATTTATGGTTAAAATGCAAAAAAAGCTGCCTATGCGGTGCACTATGAATTGTAAGGAAGATCTGATTAATGTACAGCCTTCAGAATCAATACTTTCACACAACTAAATGATGTGCTGTATTATGAAATCAATGTTTTACTGTATTAGATAAAATACATTGTAGTAAATGCATGGAGATGTCTTTAACTTTAAACTTGAAATATTTACATGTTTTATTCTTTACTTCATGATTTTCTTAAAGCTGTCTGAGATCTAGTTTCAGTATTTGAATGACCTCAACATCTCGCCATTGGAAATCTTAAGATTATTTTATCTAACGTTTACATTCAGGCAATCATTTCCATATAATTATCATGTAATTGGTTTCTTTTTAATATGATAACATAGGAGCCCTGATATAATAGCAGTCTATATGTCCATCAGTAGATGAATGGGTAATGAAAATGTGATATTTACAAACAATGGAGTACTACTAAGCCATAAAGAATAAAAAACTTGAGTTATTTATAAGAAAATGGATGCACTTTTAGATCATGATGTTAAGTGAAATAAATCAGACCCACAAACTTAAATGTCACATGGTTTCTCCTATATGAGAAACACAAAATATAAATAAAGAGCAAGTAAAAGACAGATAATAGGAAGTAGGGAGGGAGATAGATCTTTCTCAAATGGGAAAGGGATCAAAAGAGATGGAAGGAAGGGAAGGGAGAAGAGAAGGAGATGAAAAATAACTGAGATGTGTTATGTATATGTGCCAGGTCACCACAAGGAATGTAATCATTATGTACTTCAAACATGTAGTACTACTAAAATTAGAATGCACACACACGTTAAAAATGATCAGCTATAAGTGTTGGATAGACTATACAGGTCAAATGAATGAACTTATCTTTTCATCATATCCTAGGCAAGATGCACGTTTAAAAAAATTATTTTCCAGGATATGAAATTCAGTGTGGCTATTAGAGAACAGAAGAGGGATGGGCCATTAATATTTAGAAATGGGTTTTAAACACACACGAAGTAATTATTATGAGCCAAAGATAACAACTTGTTCCCTAGAAGTGCAGAATAAGTGACTAGTTATTGACGTATAATGATAGAAAATGAAAATATCATTTCAGTATTGTAGAAAGATCATAATGAGAAAATTGAGAATTATTGAAATGAAAGCCAGCACTACATTCTTGTAGAATTTGTTTGGTCATTTTTCCTCTGCGGTGGACAGATGCCAAGTGTATACTATGCAGAAAATTACGTCAAAATATCATGAAAACCAGGACACTTTTGAACATGAATGGAAGCACTTATAACAATTACTACTGAGAAACTAGGATATATGTTCACCCTTGATGGCAAAAGTATTTACAAAGATGGCTTAGGCAAAACTTTCCTTCCAGCTCTGAACAGTGGTATTATCTCTATAGACACACCATGTATTTTCTGTATGCCTGGTTTCCTCCCTGCTGTAACAGAAACAATGGTAACATCCAGAGTGCTTGTGTGGAAGTCTTCTAAAATTACCATATTGTTTCCTAATATTATTTTGTTTTGTTGCTGCCTAGTAGTTCATTAGTAAATTCACATATTTTATCAATTTAAATTGTTTCCAATGTTTATTTGAAACAATGCGCCAATGTCCCTGAATTGTCATTTCATGTACATGAATGTACATGAATATTTTTGAATTTCAGATATGGCATTGCTGATTCAAAGGGCATATACATTAAATGTTTCCAAAAACTTAAAAATGTCCTCTGTTTTGCAACACAAGAAGATGAGCATTTAATTATATCAGAGGTAATCTATTCACTTCTGAAATTTCTATGTTATAATGTCTGTTGCAGAGAATTTTTTCATGACTTTAGTATTGCATTCATAACTAATAATGTCTCTTTACATAGTTATCATCTTTTTCACTTGTTAAAATTTCATTTGATGTCTTTATTTTAAAGAAGTTTTTGATAGAATTTTGAATTTTGTATGGAATAAAAAGGGAAGGTTAAAGAACATGGCAGATTTGTTGCAGTAGAGGAAAGAAGATTTAAGGATACCAGTAATCAGTGATGCCTTTTTAATTCACATCTTTGAGATGGAGCTCAGAAACAATTCATTTTTGTTGTGCTTGGCGAGATCATCCACACTTACTGACTGCTTGTTGACCCTGGTCATGTCATTCCTAAAATGGCGCTGTCATCTCAGTGATGTGTCGTTCACACAAAGTACCAATTTCCAGCAGATCACAGTACTAAAAACTCGCTAATTGTTTGAAATGAAGCCAAGATATTGAGACAAAAATCGATGTATCATTACTGTCACCCTGGTAAAGTTTGAGGAGCTGAGTAACCCAAGGCTCTGGAAGAGCCCGAACCCAGTCCGTGCCTGGCCTTCCTGTGGGAGTCCTCACCATCAAAGTCACGCTTCCAAGGGGTGTTCTTCAGCTTTCTCCGCAGGTCTACAGCACCCTTTACCCGCAGTCTGTTTTGATCCACGCTGAAGGTATGAGCCTACCTGGCTCTTCTTTGAATATCTTATGTTTTCAAAAGGGTCTTCATTTTGGCTGGTGGAAATTCAAATGACTTCTGACCCTACGTGAGCTCTTAAAATTATCTCGCTTACAATGAGCTAGTAATTTTCTTATTATTTTTGTTGTTTTTAGTATTTTAAGCTGTCTTCAAGACATGCTGTAATCTGCCTATTCATCAATAGTTTAGATTTAACTAGAATATATGTATATTTACTCTCTCTCTCTATATATATACTCAGTACTTTTAAGTGCATTTTGTTAATCGACATAAAGTTGTTCATATTCGTGTTTTGATATATGTATATATTGTGCAATATTAAATCAGAGTATACTCATTACCTCATTTATCATATTTGTGGCAGAAACCTTCAAACTCTTCTAGATATTTGTGAATGTGCAGTACATGATTGCTTTCTGTAGTACCCTTCTGTATAGTAGAACAGAATGTATTTCACTTATCTAACCGTAACAGTGCCTGTTGACCAGGATTTCCCATTCCCTCCTCCTCTGCACTCTCCCAGCTATTGTTAAGCACTGTTTTACTTTCCACTTCTATGAGACCTTTTTAGATTCCACGTATGAGTGAATTCGTGTGTTTTTTATCTTTCTGTTCCTGGCTTGTGTCACCTAACATAATGACCTCTGGTTCTGTCCGTGTTGTAAAAGACAAGATTTCATTCTTTTTTCATTGTTGAATAGCTTTCCATTATGTACATATACCACTTATAATTAACTTATCAGTTAAAAGACAATTGTTTTCATTTCTTGGCTCTTGTGAATAGTGCGGCAGAAATATGCAAGTACATCTTTGATATAAACCCAGGACTGGAATTGCTAGGTTACACGGTAGCTCTTTTCTTAATTTCTTAAGAAATTTTCATGCTGTTTTCCATAATGACTGTATAAATTTAAATTTCTATTAATGGAGTAAGCATCCCCTTTTCTCCATATCTTCACTAGCGCTTGTTACCTTTTGGCTTTTGGTGATGGGCAGTCTAATTGGAGTGAGCTGGTATGATAGTATGGTGTTGATTTTCCCTTCTCCACTGATTAGTGATGTTGAGCATTTTTTTCATATAATTTTTGGTAATTTGTATGTCTTTGTTTTAGAAGTACATATTTGGTTCTAATGTTCATTTTAAAGTCAAATGATTTGTTTACATGCTCTTGAATTTTTGGAGTTCCTTTTGTATTCTGGGTATGAACTCTTGTAAGACACGAAGCTTGTAAATATTTTTTCCCATTTCATAGGTTCTGTCTGCACTCTGTTGATTGTTTACTTTGGTCTGTGGAAATTTTCATTTTGATGTAATCCCTCTTATTTAGTTTTGCTTTTCCACACCCAGCTTTTGTAGTTTTATCCAAAAAATCCTTGCCCACTTCAGTGATCTGAAGTGTTTCCCAGTGTTTCCTTAAAGTCATTTTGTGGCTTCAGATCTTACATTAAATTCTTTAATTAACCTTAAATTGACTTTGTAACTGGTAAGAAACAAAAATCCACATTCATGCTTATACATGTGGACATCTAATTTTCTCACCATCATTTATTGAAAAGACTGTTCTTTCCCCTTTACATGTTCATAGTGCCTTTGTCAAAATCAGTTGAGTATAGATGCATACATTTACTGCTAGACTGTGTATTTTCTTCCTTTGATTTATGTATCTCTTTTTGATGCCAATGCTATCTTGTTTTGATTAGTACATCTTTCTAGCATATCATAAAATCGGGTATTGTAAAGCTTCTTTGTTTTTTTGTTGTTGTACAATTGCTTAGGATATTTGGATATTTGGGGTTTTTTTACTGCTGCCTATAAATTTGAGGATTTTTTTTTTCTAGTTTTGTGAAGAATCTCATTGGTATTCTGATCACATTGAATTGGTAGATCACTTTGGTTAGTTTGGGCATTTTAACAGTATTAGTTCTTCCTCTCCATGAATGTGGGATAGCTTTCCTTTTCTTGTTTGGTGTCCTTTTCACTTTCTTTCACCAGTGCTTTATATATATATTTGTAACAATCTTTCACCCTAGGTTCATTATATTCCTAGATGTATTATTTTTGTAGCTATTTTAAATAGGGTTGCTTTTTATTTTTATTTCAAATAATTTCCTTCTGGAATACAGCAATGGTGCCGACTTTTGTACATTGATTTATGCATTCTGCAGCTTTACGGAATTCATTTATTATGTGCTAATGTTTTTGCTGAAATTTTTTTCTGTATAAAGAATCATGTCACCTACAAACAGTGGCAATTTGACTTCTCCTTTCCTAGTTGGGATGCCTTTTATTTTCCTCTCTGACTGGAGAGCTCTGGCTAGGAATCTAGTAGTATGTTGAGTTAAAGTGGTAAAAGTGTGCATCCTTGTCTTATTTCAGATCTTAGGAAGAGGTTTCCTGCTTTTCTCTTTTCAGTATGTTAACTGTGGTCTTGTTATAAACAAATTTTATAATGTTGAGGTACAATTCTTCTATACCTCCTCTAGAAGTTCTACTTAGGCTTGTGGGCTTACACATTATAAGTATGAACTTTAATATTCAGCTACGAATTACAGAATAATTTGTAGCCCTGACTTGTGACTTGCTATTTGCTAATGGAATACAGCAAAGGTGTTATGATGTCAACACCTTAAATACTTACATAACAAGAGATTCCTTCTAGGCAGGATAGAAAAGAGGTTTACTTCCCTGATGGTCTTAAAGAAGGACTCATTTTGTGATAGCCTGTGGAAAGGGCATGCGGCAGGGAACTGCGGGTGACTTTTGGACCTCAGGGCAGCATGTATCTAATATCCAGTAAGAAGCGAGGGTCCTCAGTTCTGTGGCACAGAAGGAAATGCACTTTGCCAACAGTCTGAGGAAGACTGGAAGCTGATCTTTTACCATTTGAGCCTTTCTTGAGATCACATCCCCAGTAGCCGCTGGATGGCATCCCAGTGACACCAAGAAGCAGGGAAGCTCCCCCCTTAAGTCGTGTCTGCCCTTCTAGTCTATAGAAGCTGGGAGATAATAAATGTATACAGTTTTAAGTCACTAGATTTATTATGTAGCACAGAGAACAAATACAGATCCTAATTTCCTTTTGAAAGCTCTTTGTACGTATAGCTACCTCCTTTCTGGTGTATCGCCCTGCCAATCACATCTACTTAGACACTCCAACCTCCAATTTCTGACTGTGTAAGACATCAAGATTGGTGAGCTCTGTTTGGATTCACCTTGACTACCCAAAAATTTGATTCCAAAAATTGTCCCAGATACGAACTAGAGCACATACAAGGCTTACTAGTTTTTTCTCCTGGTGCGGGAATCAATTCTGTGCTGCCTGTTGCCCAATGTTTTAAAATACTTGGCTACATGTTTTCCTGTTTTATGTTGGTGACTGTTGTGGTTGGATCTGGAACCATCCAAGCCTCATGTGCTCAGCAGCGGGACTTCTGGAAGGTGATTAGATCAGGAGGGGTGCAGTACCCATTCGTGGATTAAGCACAGATGCTTTCAGAGCTAAGTGTGTTGTTGGAAGCTGGGCCTAGTGGGAACTGGCAGGTCCCCAAGGGTGCGACCTGGAAGGGTGTATCTCTCACCGTGGTTCCTCCCTTCTCTCCCTACTTCCTGGCCACCAGGCGTTCACCAGCTTCCTTCTGCCAGACCCTGCCACCTTGTATTTTCTGCCATGGAGCCAGCTGATCATTGACTGTAACTTTTAGCCACAATAATCCTCTCTTCTTTTAAGCTGTAGGTTTTGAGCATTTTGTCACAGGGACAAAAAGCGACTAAGAAAATGTCACGATTGTAAATGCTGACTATGTCCTCATATTAAGAAGCTGAACTTCATTTTTGAAATATCGTACTTTGAGTACAAACTTCTAGGTAGTAAATTCTTTTCTTTCAGTCCTACAAAGGAAGTCCATCTCTGGAGTCTCTATTATCTGCGGTTAATTTTAGCCATCACTTTTGTGCTTGCTCCTTTAAAGATAAAATTGCTCTTTTTTCTTAATTTAATTTGATTTATTTTAACAGTACATTTTAAATGTACATAGTGATAGCATTCATCACAGGGGATTTGTACCTGTACATGATATATCTTGTTGCTTCTTTTTTTCCCGTTCCCCTCCCCTCCCCTCACCCCCTCCTCCTTCCTTATTTACAAAAGCTTTGTTTCCATTTTTTTTCCATTTCTTATTTCTCTTGTCCCTCTATTCCTTTCCCTCTCCCCTTCCCTTGTTCCCTTTCCCAGTATAATACATTATAGTCTTTATTAACACTTTCAGTTTCTCACACCAGAGAAACAATGTGGTATTTAAACATGTGTGTCCAATTTATTTCACTTGTGAGTATGGTCTCAAGATACAGTGGAGTACTACTCTGCCATAAAGAATGATAAGCTTGAGATATATCAGGATAATATCTCTCTTTTTAAGTTCACGTCTTTAAGAGTTTTACTATGATATTTATTTTCTGTGATTTTCCTAGGATGATGTTAATGTGACTTTTTTTGTGTTTATGCATTGCTTCTTAAGTCTGTGGTTTCATGTAGTTCATCACTTGAGGAAATCGTCAACCGTTAGCATTGTGTGTGTATATATATATTTCTCTAGCCTTCTGCTTTGTTTCTTTTCTTTCTGGGACACAAGTTATACTGATACTAAGCATTTTCACTGAACCACGTGCTTTCTAATTTTATTTTTTCCCTTGTATTTTCCATTCTTTTATCATTTCAGAATATTTTCTTCTGAGATATATTCTAATTTGCTAAAATATGTTTTCAAGTATATGTAAAAGAATAATTGAGATCTTAGTTTTAGATACCATATTTATTTAGTTATGAAGATTTCATTTGATCATGTTTTATGGTCCAGGTTTGGTAGACATTTAAATTTTGTCTTTTGTCCTGAGAGTAGAAGAGAAACATTCAGGAGAGTAGAAAAGGGCCGGGATGGGTGGAGAGACAAGGGAGGGCAGACATGATAAAAGCATGCTATATATATGTACATAAGTGTAGCAATGGAACTTGATATGTATAATTAACATATTGATAATGATAACAAATTTAAGATTTAAATAAAAGTAAATTTATTTTTGTTTCCTTCAACATACTGAGTACAGCTGGGTGAAAACCCGTGTCTAAAGATTCTGTTACACGTGCTTGCTGAGTAACAAGTACTGTCAGTGCCCTGCCAAGTCTCCTGAACATTTGTCTTTACAAACCTAATCACCCTTCTCTTTCTCTTTGCCTCTTCACCTTTCCTTGACTCTCTGGAGTGTGCTTGGCTTGCTCACCATGCCCGCTGGCCATGGTGAAGAGACACTGGCTGCACAGGCAGAGCTCACCCAGTGACTGTGTGGAGGATGATGAATAAATACACTTGCATCTTCACTCTCGGATTGTGATAAATCTGAGACATGTTTCATCTCATCTACTTAAATTCCTTAGCACACTATCTTCAGAGGTAAATGACTCAATAATGTGTCCTTTATTACCTTTTGTTCTTTTTCCCTTTCTTACGTCTCCATTTCTGGAAATATATTCCCTCAAAATTATTTGTACTTGATATCCTTTCTCAGGATCTGTCTCTGAGAGGAACTTGTGTTACATTTATTTTCTTTTTTTTCTCCTCGTGCTTTGTTAGACTTGATTGGGCATTAGACATTGTATATGAAAAATTATAGGAAAAACTCACTGAGCTTATCTTCCTCTATTTAAGTTACTTGCTGGCAAGGAACACTTGTCTACAGCAGAAGTTGGCACACTTTTTCAGTACATGTTCGGATATCAAATATTTTCATGGGGGGGGCATGTGTCACAACTACTTAATTCTGCCAGTGTAGCAAGAAATAGTCACAGACAACACACAACCAAATTGGCTGTTTTTAAATAAAATGCAATTTACAAAACACCCATAAGCCTAGATTTGACACATCATCAAATATGTAGCAATTTGCTGGGTTCTAGTCTTTAAGAACTTGTGATCCAACATAATTCTAATCAAATTGGGCCTTGAGGTAATTTAAAGCTGAGCTTCTACATCTGGAGGCCACTGTGCTTCAGCTGATGCTTCCCCCAGATAGACCTCAGGCCTCTGCTCTAGAACCTGGGAGTTTTCCTGTCTTTTGTCAATCTTAGACGGAGTATGATTTTTAAATTCGTAACTTTAGACTCAAGAAAATTGTAGAGATCTTCACTTATTATCTTCAGAAATGCAATTTCAAATTCTAAGCTCAGCTCTTCAGTTTCCCTTCCTGTCTCCCGTGGTCTTTGGACATAATTCTTCACTGCATTCATAATCTCTAATGCTTTTGAACATGTTTGTTATCAGTTGCTATTATTTTTAAATATTTCAAATATTTTGAATATTCTTAATAGGAAAATTTGTCCACCTTACCTAAATTCTGTTGTTAGAACTAGAACTCTTACCCCTTCCTGGGAGCCATCCGTAATCAGTACCTCTTGTTCCTTGAAATCTTTCTGGCTTGCTATCATTGTTTGCACTTTAAAATTCATATATATGATTCTTTTAATATATTGATTTATCAGATACTTACCTTGTTTCTACTAGTGATCATGTCCTCTACTATGAATCTCCTCATTGTTATGTCTCATCTAGATTTTGTCATTTTTAATAACTGTGCTTTAATCTGGACCAGGATCTCCTTTCTTCCTAGTTTATTGCCTGTGGAACCCATTCTTGACCTTTAATATCTGGTTTGCTGGTTTTTACTTGTTTCTCAAAACTGTAAGTACTCTCTCAGAATATGGTGTCCTCTTTTCTCTCTACACTTAATCCCTTCTTGGCCAGTTCCTGTCTTACCTTTTCTCGTCCCATGGAGGCAGGATTCCACAAAAGAGTAGTTTTGAGCAAATCAATGAAATCAATGAAATTGTCTGCAATCTAGAAATGAGGAACTCATTTTGGAGTTGTAGATTTAATTCCAGGCCAGTTCCAAGGTCAGAATATGCTCAGAAAGGATTCTGCAAAGAAAAAAGAAGCTATGAAAATGAAGGAATTTCTGTCTCAGAAATCAAGCTTTCTAGACCCTTTTGTTGGTGAGAAAATTACTGAAGTAAGAGGTTATTATTTCAGTGTATGAAAAGTTTAAATGCATTAAGAAGACAATAAATAGAATTAAGTAAAATGAAAACATTTGTAATAGTTTATAAACAACCCCACTATTTTAAAAAACCAATTAATAAAGAATTCATTTTCTAGAAGGCATGTTCATCCTTTACATTTCTGGTACACCGTATCTTTTTTTAAAGGTTTTTTGAGGCAGTGTCTTGCCTTGTAGTTGAGGTTCCCCTTGAACTCATTATGTAGCCCAGGCTGGCCTCGAACTTGCAGTGATCCTCCTGCCTCAGCCTCCCAAATGCTGGGATTATAGGCATGTGCCACCTTGCCTGGCTCCAGTATATTGAGGATAGAATCCTTGAAGATGCACCTTCATGAAGCCAGCTAGCAATGTTGGAGCAGGTGCTAAATCTTTTACAAGTTCTGACAAATTCTTTCACTGTAACGCTTGAAAACTTTTATCCTAGTTAATTCCTTTTCACTACTATAGTAAGACAACATCAACATTTAACATCATTTGGAGACAAGAATTAAGCAATCTATTTCACCTCTTCTTCCACTTTCAGGAGTATTTACCCTTGTAGTTTTTCATGGAAAATGTCATCTTATTTTTGTGAAATTTTGAAATTTTGTGACACAGTACTTTTCCTTCTGCACAGCTCTGTGTCCATCTCAGCGGTCCAATACCTTGCCTTCAGGGCCACTCCTGTGGCCCTAGCATTATTAAAATATTATTTTGTACATGTCAAGTCCAAGGTTCTCAAAATAAAAGCAACTACCATCTTTTAATTCCATTTATTAGGATGCAGTGCTCTACAGAAATGTGCATGTTCTTGTTTCTAAAAACATGGGGGAAATACTGTCATAATTGACATCATAAATCCTGACTTTTCCCCCTGAGATTCTAATGGACGGTTGCTTCTATAAAATTTCCATGGCAAATTTTCATTTTCTAATAAATTATGACATAACATCCTAGAGAGTCTATCTGGCATCAGGGCCTGTAGGTGCTACATAATAGCTCCATTCCTGAGAAATATTTAATCTCTGCCTCGATAGATGCATCTAAGAATGGACATGAGAACGAATCAAGTACTGCAAGACGCTTTCAACAGTGCCTGAGATCTCAACACATGCGAGTCATGTGATTGATTGTTGTTATCATCTTCACGATCATAATATTTTATCATAATATTTGTACAGTAAATGCATTACTATCAACTTTAGTAAAGAGTGTATAAAAACTGATGAAAATATTCATAGTATATTAAATGGGAAAATCAAAATAAGCTGTACATCCTGCAAGTGTGTTTTACATGTAGGACACTTAAAACATGTTAGATAGGAAATGACTACATTATTATTTGCACGAGTGAAACTAGTTGTTTTGCCATTATTTTTCCTACTAATAATATTTTTTAAAGTATATTCATTTTAATTAAAAAAACTCATAGAGTTTCTCTTTATTTTTATGCTGATCTTTCTTATCTGCCAATTAGTTTAGCCCAACTTTTTAAATTTGGTCAGTGAAAATGTGTCGTGAAATTCCCCTTAGAAGACTACTAAATTATTGCTGCTGCACTAATCCTCTATCGATCAACCTTGAATGATATTTCAGTCTCCTGGCGAGCACTTCCAAGTTACTGTGTCCTAGGGCAGAGAGTTCTAATTGTTAGAAAATGTCTCCTTGTGTGGAGCTCAAATCTGTCTTCCCGTTACGGGCATTGATTGATTCCAGGTCTGCCTTCTGAAGCTGTACCAGCAATTCTACGACGTTTTGGGAAATAAAAGGCTTTTTCCTCCTTACCATAGAGGATTTAAAATAAGCCTAATCAAAACAATGCATTTATAGATTTTCATGTCTTTTAAAATCTGTGCTTCAGTTATAAAAGCATAATAAAGCATTTATGTAAAATTTTGCCACTATGTTTTGTTCATTTATGATTCTAATTTTAATGTGATTCGTAATTAGTTAAATAAATTATTTTAGTGAACTCCACTGGTAAGTACATTTTTCCATTTTTCAGATTTAAATTCAGAACTAAGCTTGGATACTCAGTTGAATAATTTTCAAAGCATTTTATGTTACTAATTATATATGATGTTCATATTTGGGTGTGTGTTATGTGCTTCCAATTTATAGAAAGTGAAATTTTTCAATATGTTCATTTTTGGATCTGTAAAAATTATACTTAAATTATTATTATTATTTTTAGCTTTTGAGAACAGAAATGCTTTTTGGTACACTAATCTTGCAAATGTCAGCCCAGCAGGAGGATGTTTGAAGAGTGCAGCATAATAGAAAACATGGTTTACTAATCACAGTTATCTTGTTGGTAAGTTTTTCTTTTGTAAATACTGTTATAAACAACTCCAAAGATTACTAAATTACCAAAAGGTGCCACAAATTGGATCTGGAATATTTCTTCTCAATTTGGGGATTTATTATTAACCTGATTTTTAAAAAAAAATTTGGAGTACAATGAAACTATAAGGCTATTTGAACTTAAAATACCTGTTCTATAAATACAGTGTTTAGAATGTTAGTATGTCATTTTATAAACAGGGCATTTTATTTAGCTACCAGTTTTTACACTTTTAAAAGTGTAGAGTTAAATATATGGACAGTATACAAAATGATACTCCCGCTGCATGGTGGTTTTCTTTCTAGCCAAGGTCGTATGATATATAACACATATTTAGAGATTTAGGACATTTTTTTCTTCCTGAAATATATAAAGATGAAAGACAGTAGAGCAAGGGGTTCTAAAACTGTTCTGTAACAGTTAATGTTTTTAAGAAGAATGTTTCAAATTTGAGGTTACAGAATGAAATGTCATTTCAGGTTAATCTAGAATCATCAGGTGGTGGGTGTTTGTTTCATTTAAGATTTACTTTTTCCCCCAGTTTTCTTTGCTATTTACAAGTTGGAAGAAGAGTGAAAAAATCCCCAAAAACAGAATGTTATGTTTTCATAAGTCAAATACACTTTATTCAATAAATCATTTAACAGTCCATATTTATTAAACATGTGCTTTGTAATAAATTAAGCATTTCCACAAGCATGTTCAGTCCCCAGGTGAAAAGTCCATCCGTTATTGGATGAGGAAATGAAGGTTGAAGGATTATGCAATTTGCTTAAAGTCACGTAAGGCACTGGAGCTGCAGTTTTAACGCAGTTTAATTTTAACTGTACAATTCTGGCATGTTCTGCCCTACCATACTGTTGCTACAAGAAAATACCTGACCATCAAATTAACAGTGTCTGAAACCAGAGCTAATATGAGATACATTTGATGTAAAGTCTTTAGAAATTGCAAAACCTCTCTGACACTCTTCTAAGTAACTATAATATGACATAATCTTTAACGTGTTATACTGACACAAAATATTTTTGTGCATAGAATTAAAATGAATTACTACAATAATTCTGTGAATTGGGTGACATGATTTTTATGATGAATGTATAGTTAATAGGTGAGGAAATGGGTATAAAACATATTAGGTTTATATGCATAGAATTAAAAGTGTTAGAGCTTTACTGGAATCTCAGAACTTCCCTGTTCAAAGACTTTATACTATTATAAATAACAGCCACTCACCTACTCCCTTTTACACACACTGACAGCAACTCTCTCTCTCCCCTACACACACACACACACACACACACACACACAAAAAAAAAAAAAAAAAAAAAAAAAAAAAGCACACATTTTTTGACCCCATAACTTGAATTTGGACATGGTACCATATACTACCAGATTCTATAAATTTTTTTTCAGACTCTATAAATTTTATCGTAAGGGTTTATAAAGGATCTGTAGAATTTCTCCCTTGGAAGTTATTTAAAGGATTTATAAGAAAGACTATAAGCAAATATTATATTTGTTGTGGTTGAAATTTCAGTCTTCATTTCTGTGACCCCAAACACTTTTAAAAAATTCATCACAATTTTCTTAAATCAATATAAACTTAAGGAATACACCCATGATTATTAAAGATATACTTAAAAAAAAAGAACTCAGGGTCACTGTAGCTTGAGTAATTATAAGATTATTCTTTTTTTCAATATGATTCTGAATTTGGAAACCCCTTTCACAGTTTGCTGCTGACATAATCTTGAGTGGTGAAGGGTGCTTATATCAACATATCTAAGAGTCTGGAAACAAAACTGGGTAACACTTAAAAAGAATTTCTTCTTTTACCTTTGTCTTACTTTCTCATTAATGGGGAAAAATAGCTTATATCTACACCTAAAAGGAAGAGAGGTTTATTTTGTCTCTTTTGTTTCAATTCAATTGTCTGACTTGGAGCCAGAATATTATAGCAGAGTTCACAGACAGAAGAAAACAGTTCACCTTAGGGTAGATGGGAAGCAGAGAGAGTCAAGAGAGGAGCTGGGGAAATAAATTGTTCCAAATCACGTTCCCAGTGACCCTCTCCTCTTCCAATTGACCCCACCTGGTAACAGCAAGTCAGTTATACACTACTATATGCTAATTACCTTCCAAAAGTCCCTCCTATAAGTACATGAGGCTCTTGAGGGACATCTGTATATAAACCATAACATTTTGCTCCTGACCCATGAAAGTCTTGTGTACACACCTTTATGTAAAATGCATTTAGTGCATCTCTAATAGTTGCTAAAGTCATAATAGTTTCAGCATTGCTTTCTAAAAAGTCCTAGTCCAATGTCTACTGTGAGACTCAAGGCAAATTCTTATCTGTGAGCCCCTGTAAATATCAAAAAGAAGTTAAACATTGCTGACATATCGTGGCATAGAAAAAAAAAATTCCCATTCAAAAAGGGAGCAATAAGAAAATGGAAAGAAATGGGGCCGAGGCAAGACTGAAACCCAGCAGGGCAAATATTAAATCCTGTAGTTCAATGTCCAACATTCTGGGAAAGCTGTAGCAAGATATGTACTCCAAATGACTTGGGCAGTCCCAACCCTACAGCTTTGCTGGTTGTTGTGGTGATCATGCTTTCTCTTTAGGGCTGGCTTTGCTCATTTCTTGCAGCTTTCTTCAGACATTCCATGTTGTTGGGGTCTCCACTGAACTTTTGGCTTTGTCCTCATAGCTTCATGAACTGTCCTCTCAGGGACACATTGCCTGGCCTCCCAGGCCTTCTTATGAAATGTAGGTGGAAGCCTTCCTGTGAAACCAGCACTGCAAGGGTGATGCCATGGTCTGTTGCAAACTTGAGCATTAGCCAGGCCTTTTTGCATCATGGCTATAGGGGCATCTTAATGCTGAACATTGTGAAAGGAATCCCAGAAGCCAATTTCCTAGGTGGTATTTTTTTAAAGCATGGTGCCCTGAAGCTCTTCTCTGAAAGCAGTCTTTCATTTTTATAACCTTGAGTCTTTGATGGGTGGGGTCTTTAGGATCCCTGATTCCTCCCATTCCTTCAAGGCATCCTTTTAATTGTCCAGATATAAAGTACTTGGCTTCTTTTTAGTGCTCATCATTTCAGCAACCAAGTTCTCCTCTGCTTCAACTTTTCTTTTTTTTTTTATTTTAAACCAAAAGCATGTATTGGTACATTCTACATACATTGATCCCATTCATTACATTTATTCTGTACCTATACATAGTGCATCTTGGTTCTCCCCCTCTCCCCCGCCCCTCCCCTCTCCTCCCTTCTCCCCATTTATATCAGGTTCATTCATCATTTTCTATATTTTCCCTTTCCCCTCTCTTTCCCCTGTTGCCTTTCTGCTTTTCCCCTTCTTTCTTTCTAGCACTCCTCTCCTCTGCACACCATCCTCCCTTTATATAATATCTATTACACCTCTTTGTCCTTATTTACAGTTATGGTCTCTTATATCAGAGAAACAATTC
>PVJO010007623.1:0-80582 GCA_004026905.1 Hystrix cristata
TCGACGGAAGCATGGTCCGTCCCCCACCAGCCCTACATAGTGAACTCCTACGGAGCTCGACGGAAGCATGGTCCGTCCCCCACCAGCCCTACATAGTGAACTCCTACGGAGCTCGACGGAAGCATGGTCCGTCCCCCACCAGCCCTACATAGTGAACTCCTACGGAGCTCGACGGAAGCATGGTCCGTCCCCCACCAGCCCTACATAGTGAACTCCTACAGAGCTCGACGGAAGCATGGTCCTGCTGCAGGCAGCTTCTGTTCTCCAGCGTGGGTCAGTCTTGGAACAGCTTGTTGCTGAGGCAGAAAAAGAAGCTATTCTTGATTTGGCCTTGAGAAGCAACACGGATTGTAAAGGAAGTTAAGAGTGGTTTGCTAGAAGAGCCCCAGCTTGGTGCGGGTTGACAGGGTGTCCTTCTGTAGAATTAATTAGATTTTTTCCTTTGAAGTCCCAGGCAGCCAACAGGTGAAATGCATAATTCATGTAAGTCTTGGGGAAAAGGCTCACCTGTGCTGAGATAAGATGATTTTTTTTTCCCCATCCTGGCTGAATGGGAAGTTTGATTTTTCTGCCATATAAATTGGGAGTCTAAATACTAGAACATGTGCAAAATGGTCATATACCCTCTAATGAATGTATCCGAAGGAACCTGAGGCTCTTTTGTTCTCTTTCTTTGTCAGTTTCATATTCCAAAAGACACTTCATTATGGGGAGCTTGTTAAGTATGAATGAAACTGTGTTAACTGGTAGACATTACTGAACTCTGCCAGATGTAGCTGTAGAATAGGATAAATTAGAAGGGGTGCAATCTAAGAAGCTATAAGTAAGAATGGAAAGGTGGAAAATTCATTCTCACATACACAAAAATTCTCTTGTGTCTACTATTCTGCCTGAGTTACAATTCTTTGTAAATTGGGTCTGCATAAAGGCCAAAGACATTTTATGGGTCGAAAGTGGCAGTACCACAAACTATAGCTATCAACGTGGGAGTGATCATCTCTCCACAAGTTTGGTGTGTTATAACTCGTAGCTAGGGCCCATGTTCTGTTGGCAGACAGGTATCATTTGGAACTTGTTATAGATACTATATCCATCTCACTGACAGGGAAATACTATCTAGAATTTGGGTTGCAAAATAAATGAGAAAGTCTTTTCATAAATTGCTGGATTAGGGCATACAATTGTCTTCCTCCATCATGATTAAACTATGCCTGCACACATGTGATGTGCCACAGTAGTTTGACTTCAGAGGATTTTTATTTTACACCAAAGGTATTCTTTGTAACAAACAGGAAACTTCACTAAATATAATTCGAAGTCTGAGCAATGGAAAGGCACATAGATGATGTCGTACATTATAAATATTTTTTGTACTTGCTAGTTTACTCTTAAGGAAATTATTAGATGACATCATAATGATGACTGACTTTCATTAGTGTTTTTGCTCTGAAGCTGTAGCCAAGTAGTTATGAAGAAAAACAAATTCTCTAGTGTTATCCCTTAACGCTTGATGTTTTCTAGGATTACTATATTATATTAGTTCTTTTAAGCACATTTTATAATGAAAAAGAACATAATAAAGCACAAAATTTCTTGAAACTCAAAATGGGAAATAATTTGTATCTGAACTGCTTGGGTTTATAACCTGAAAATAATTTAGATGAATATTTTGTAGATCACTCCTGGATACTATCACAGCCAAAGAAAAATGAGCTGTCCTTTACCCTTTCCATGATTTTTTAAAATCTCCATGTCAATTTATATGGGAAAATTGCCTGATTCAAAGAATACTTGATAGAAGTTTTAGCCAACTCAAAAGTCAACCGAGCATTCCTGAGATAAGGCCACTTCCCTGCTTCTAGAGAGTTCTGGAATGATGTGTAGTATTATTTAAAGTAATATTTCCTAGTATGACAGTTTTACATGTATCAATGGAAAAATTGCCAGTTCTCCAAAAGAAAAATAATAACTTTCCTTTTTGTTTGTTTTTATTTTGTGGTACTGAGGCTTGAACAAGGAGCTTTACACTGAGCTACATCCCCACCACTTTTTTGTATTTTTTTTTAATTTTTAGGGTTTTTTTTTTTTTTTAATTTCTGAGATAGGGCCTCACTATGTTGCCCAGGCTGGGCTTGACCCTGCTGTCCTCTTGCTTCAGCCTCCCAGAGTGCTGGGGTTACAAATGTGTTCCAGCACCCCTGGCCTCCTGTATCATGATTATAGTAATAAAGTGCGGATCTCCAGAAAGCTAGATTTCTAATATTAACATCAATGTAGGCTTATAATTTTCAAGTGTAGGAAAGCAAATCCTTTAAATCATCTTCAAAGCATATTAATTTTGATAGGTGATTTCTCATTTCCTGAGTCTCTGAAACCTGTTATTCAAGCTTAGGAGTATGACACAAAAGGCAATGTATTTTGTGTCTGGAGATGCTGAAGAAAGAGCAGAGCAAGGCAATTTGTTGATATTGCTGATACTTTCACCTGTAATTAGGCTGATGAGAACTGCTACTTCTGTAGATTTTGCTAATGTGTTTGCCTTTATATGTCCTTTCTTATATTAATACATAATATATAAATGTAAACATAAGTATCTTTGCTAATTTGTATAATTGAATAACTCTATGCAGATTTAGATTTCTGAGATAGATTTCTTAGATTTCTTCTTTGTATTAGAAGGGTGATCCCTTTTTAAATTACTTCCTTTACTTGGATTCAAATAATTCCAGCCATCCAGTAAGATAAATAACTACTGCAAATGCAATATATGAGAAGACTAAGTTCCATCGGCAATACCTCTTCCAAGACCCTTATCCTAAAGTCACATTGTCACACAGGTTATCAGATGAGAGAAAAAACAAACATTTTATCCTATTACAGTTTTCCACTTGAAACCATCAAAGTTGGGGAGAAAAGTGTTCCCTATCAAAATTGGAAAAAAAATAAGTACCCTGGAGGAATGATTGAATTATCACTTCTTCATCTTAGAGTTTTTAAAAATTTATTTATTTCATTTATTTATTTAGAGACAAGGTTTCTCTTTGTAGTTCAGGCTGGCCTTGAACTGACTGTGTAGCCCAGGCTGCCCTTGAACTATTGGCGCTCCTCCTGCCTCAGCCTCGGAGCGCTGCAACTATAGACTTGCACGACCATGTCCCACTGAATTATCATTTCTGACTTTACGTAATTCAGGGATGGGATCTTGGTTTGAGTTTGGCTCTGATAGAATAATTCAACGATGAATACATGATTATTCATCCCTGGGTATAATTATAAACTCGAATCTTAGGTGCAGAGCCGTCCTTCTCCTGCCTGCAGCAGGCACATCCCACGGGGCAAGGGAGGAAGAACTGACTACTGAGCACTAATTATTGGCCAGCTGAATGCTGGTAATTTTAAATTTTACTTTCTGTATTTTTCCCTTTAAAAAAGTACTTTGTGAAGTAGAAGTTACAATGCCTTTACAATAGAAAAAACCTTAAGGTTAGGGTGTTAGATTATTTCCCCAAAGTCAAACAGCCTGCAAGTCATAATAAAGCAAGGATTCAAACCCAGTAATCATATGATTGAACCCACATTCTTTCCACTGTATTTACACATGCACTCAGATACCTAAAATTCTCCACAATCACAGAGCAAGAGTGCGAGAGTGCACATATTTCTATATATTCCCTCGCATTCCTCTTCCCCGGAGAATCACATTCAGCACGCAGCAAGCGCTCCAGGGGACGTGTGGTTCTCACTGTGAACCGTCTTCCCCGCTGGCTGCTTCTCACCCTTGAAGTTTGGACTTGTACCTACATCTTCAGGGAGGCCTTCCTGAGCCGCTGTACTAGACTGCATTCCCCTGGGGTTCTTTCCCATAACACCCCATTCTTTCCATTTATAGTCCTTCCCAAAATTGAACTAGGCTTTGTTTGTAGCCATGTCTTTAAAATCTCTTTACACGGTTAGAACCCAACAGCCCAAGGCAGCCCTGGCACACAGAGGCGACCGACTTGTACGGAGCACCAGCATTGCGTCGGGGCTGTTCCCCAGTCTTTTCCCAAACCTCCTCGCAACAACTTAGGCGGCAGGAAGGACCCCTACTTGAAAGTGATAAAACGGGACACAGAGATGCCAAGGAACCGTCTCAAAGTCAAAAGGCTAACGAGCAGGGATCCCAAGGTGCAAACCCCTGAGCTCACACTCGTCACTGAGGAGCAGTGAAGAACACACAGTTCACGCATGTGGATGCAGGAGCAACTGGCTTATGTGTTTGCCCCGATGCCCAAGTGACCGGCTGGCGCAGACCACGCACAGTGCAGTGACAGAAGCAAAATGTTAACGGCGCTACGGGTCCTTCATCTGCCCTGTGATTTAGAACCAGGATCTTGTCTCCAAATAGTGGTTCTGGGAATTAGAATGGGAAGCACTAACTGCCATCAGTTTCGTCGGAATTGCTACATGTGACGAATTACGAACATACTAAGAACACTGCCCTGTCTTTCACTCATTGGCTCTTCCACCAATTAAATAACACTGGTGTATGCAACCTGAATATCAGAAGTTCCTCCAAATTCTTTTGGTCCAAAAATCATATTATTCCTAGATATTTGGAGTAAATTTTTCATTACATTAGGAGTTTTAGGGAACACAGCATCTTGCCACTAAAAACTGTCTTGTGGGCAAAACTTCTGTAGAAAAGGTATACAGCTGGACTCTGTCCTTATAATGAGTCCCTATGGATTCAGGAAGGTGGATGTATGTACGGCTCAGATTTTTTTCTTTTCCAAACTTAAAAAAACCCAAGTCCTCATTTTAGTCTTTATTGATCCTATCACTTTCGTATCTTTAAACTATTTCTAGATCTTTTAGATATCTATAATGCATGGTTCCCACACTTACTCCATCTTAATGAAATAGCATCATACTTTCCTTAGTTATAGAAAACGAGGAACTATAAAATTTGTATTTTAAATTATTATGGAGTTTAATATTAATGATGCAGTTGTACACAGATAGATAATGTTTTTATTCAGAATTAGTATAAATATTTAAAATATCAAATTTATATCAGAGTTATTTTATTTAGATAGCAAAGGCATAGCAAATGGTTTTTTTCTAAATACTGATCTGTAACTAATAATATTTTGGAACAAGAATAATTTTTAATGTAAAAAAGAATGATTATACTTTAGTCTTTTAGTGTTGCTGTGTTGTTAGAATTCTGCATTTGATTATTTTTTAAAATAGTGCTTAATGAAAATATCAAAGAGTCAAAGAATTTGATTTTGCTACTTTAGTGAACTGTAAGTTTAATTGGTATATAAATCACGTTAATCCAAACTCTGCTCAGAAAATAATTCTAAAAGTGCCATAATTTTTATGTGACCTTGAAGTTTCAGCAATCTATTGCATAACTTTTCAAGAGAAGTCACATGAAGGAAACCTCATATTTCCTTAAATTTATTAGAGCTCCTTGGTGGTCTGAGCTGCTGGAGTTTTTTTCAAGGTTCCTTTTCAAAGCAATAATCTTACTTAATTGCTTGATGTTTGCTCTCATCTAAGTCAATTTGAGTTCTTATTTAGAGTAACAATAGGAAACACATAATGGCCAAGTGTAGTGAAAGATGCCTGGGAAACTCAAGTGTACCCGTGTTATATTTCTGTATAATGATGTGAAGATAATGCTTTTAGCGGCATGACCACCATATTAGCCACACATCATAAAAAACAAACTTTATAAAAGCAAGAGGTCAAATTCATTAAAAACAATTTTGTACCCTTTGCTTTAGTTAAACGTTTATCTTTAATATTGCATTTTTTTTCTTTTATTGAAAGGGCCTGACTCTCCTATTTTAAGACAGGAAAAAAATGATTTTTCAGACTACATAAGTATAAATCACAGGGAACTATGAAGGAAGCATATTTTATATCCCTGGGTTTCATGTTTAAAGCAAAATAGACTTTAGACCTCAGAGATTTTAGCCTTCACATAGCAAATGAAATCATAGAAGCCCATTTTACTCCATTAGTTTTCAACAATGAAACAAAAGTTTAATATTCCAAATAATTGTGTAAAGTTAACTTTTATTCTTATAAATGTTAATGTGTAGTCCTTCTAGTTGCAAGATCATTATTAACAAAGTACGAAAAAGTCTTTGTTTTTATCATAGACCAGGCCATTCTGTGAAAGATATTTCCAAGTTTCAAGACAAAAGACAAGTACTCACTTCTTACCCATAAAGTAAAATAAATTCTAAGGGGGTCTGAAGAAGTTAATGGATTTTCTAAATTGTCTTCCTCATCTCAAAGGAATTGCTTATCTTTATAAATAGTATTCATAAATTTAACAATATCTTAATTTCTTACACTTTCAGAATGATTCTAAGAAGAATCTTTGAGAAAGCGAGAAGGAAAAATTGATCCTCTCCAATTATAAATGTTTCCTTTTTTCTGTAGCATCATCTGATCTCTGGGGAATATGTTTAATTTTTTTTGATACATTTATTTTTAATGAGGGGCATATTCTCACGTACTCCTTGAAGAATCTTACAGTCTTCCTAAGTTTATAATCGAATATCCAAATTTATGTCTAAATTCAGTATCTTCTGTTTTTATAAATGTGTTATATTAGCCCATATTGCCCTAATTTTCACAAATATTATCACAAATATGTCTCAACAATGCACATTTTTCTATCATAAGTTTTGGCAATGCATTTTATGTAAGATTTGTTTTTGTTGTGGAGGAAATATTGTCATTTGCCATCAGTACTATTGGAGAACACGCGAATATTGATTTGTTTCTCCAGCCCCTTGTCTTTGCTTACTAAATAAATTGCTTTATGTTTGACTTTAGAATATATAAACACTATCTTTTGACTGAAATTTTGAAAAATTATAGTGTTACAATGACCTAGTATGTATATTTCAACTCTAAAACAATAATTCATATTACTTTAAACCTTGCAAATCATTAATAAACTACTGGTAATACACAGCACCTAAATCTGCTAAGAAGATATACACAGATCTTTACCAAAAGTATGTAGTAAGCCTGGTGCTAAATATAAGTAGAAATATGCTTTTCCATGCCTGCAATTTTCTAAAGTCTGAAAGTTCTTTGGATGGCAGGGAGCAAGAGAATACTTCCTCTACATGGTATGAATGTGTTTCTCATCAGATTAAAATGTAAGGCTCCACGTTCTTTACTTCAAAATCACATTCCCTTCTTCAAAAATCTTATTTTTTATGGGGTATTTGATTGTGAGGATGATTCTTACTGCTCTGTCATACAGATTCTTACTGTAATAGCTCAGTCTGCAATCTAAATAGAACTTTGTAGTTCATAAGGTGATTTTACATTCATAATGTTCTTTGACTATCCGAGAAATCTTAACAGATGGAGCCAAGGTATTTCCTAAGGGGTTTGCATTTACATCTTTCCACCATTAAGTAACCAAGCAAATTCTATAAAAGGATCTTTGAGTGTTCTAGGCTTCCTTTTGGGTGATACACGAGTTCGTATGGATGTTACATCTAAAAATCCAGTAAGAAATTCCATGTCCCTCTCGTAACGAATTCTTAATTTATTTTAAACCCTCACTTAATTTTGAAAATGAATTGTGAAACACTCAAAGAACAAACCTTTAATACAGAAAAAAGAACACAATAATAATGTGGGATGATAATAAATTGGGGAGTAGAAATATTCTACAGGGATGACTGTAAATTTTCAAGGGCTGATTGCACACAGCTCAGCATAACACCATAATTAATGACGTCTTGGTGCCAGTTGGAAATTGGTCCTGATGAGAGTATTTACACCACAGAGATTTACAGAAGTAATGTATTTTTTCTGGGATAGTTGTTTACCAGCACAACACTGCCTTAAAACAAAAATTAAGCTTTGTTTTAAATAATTGAGACATATGCTTCATTATAGCTAAAATGTAAATAAAAATAACTGGGACATTTATGTTAAAATGATATCTACAAGTTAAGTAATTATCAAGTTCATTTTATTCTCCTGTAGAAACTAAATAAGACTGTTTCCAAGCTGCCTCCTTCATGAACGAGTGTGGATGCAAGCGTACGATTTGTCATTTATGTGCTCATATCTTCACTTAGGGCTTAGGGAGCAGTAAAACATAGTAGTTTACATTAATTGTCCTCCAATCACAGACAGTCTCTGCTTTGCCACTTCTATTTGTGCATTTTGGGAAATCTCCATAATCTTTCTAAACCTCCACTTCCTTATCCAGAAAATAAGGATAATAATAAAATAGTATCAAATTCCATAGTTGCTGTGAATTTCAAACTAGCGCCTGCAAATTCATTAGTCCTGTCTCTGCCACCTAGTAAGGGCTCAATCCATTTTGCTGTTTATGACAAGGCTCCATTAGAGTTGCGCTACTGGATAAGACACCATTAAGAAGTTTGCATTTTAGTAGAGAATTGTCCTAGTTCCTAATTTGCATATACAGCAGTATGTTGGTAGTTACTCAATATCTCACCCTTTTCCAGTTCAACTTCAGAATGAATACCTTTTTCGTGTTTGCTTGTTTATTTGTTTGTTTTGGTGCTGAGGATCCAATGTAGGGCCTTTCAAATACTAAACACTGAGCAATAACCCTAGCCTAGAAATACAAATTTTTTAAAATCTAAGGTCTAACAAGTATCAAACTCCCTCCCTCAGGGTTGTAACTCATTAGAATGACTCAGAACATAGGAAAGCACTTTGCTTACTATCACTACTTTTACCAGTATTAACTTTTACCAGTATTAACAGATATAACTCAGGAATGGTCAAGTGGAGCATACATAGGGCGAGATACCAGGGTGAAAGAGCTCCGTGGATTTCCTGTGCCCTTTCTGGCAGTACTGCCCTCTCTCAATCCTCTTGCTGAGGCTTCATTACATACACATTATTGATTAAATCACTAGCCATGAGTAATGGAACCCAACATCCATCTTCTCTCCCACGGTGAAGGACAGGGGAGAAAAAATCTCCAGCTCTCCAATTACATGATTGGCTCCTTTGGCTACCAGCCGCCATCCTGAAGCTAGGGGCCCACCAGCAGTAAGCACATGAAATGGGGTGTAGTTGAAAGGAGCTTCTTATAAATAAAAAAGACATTCCTGTCACTCAGGAAACTCTAAGAACTGTAGGAGCTCTGTACCTGGACCTGGGGACAACAACCTAGGTATGTGTTTTTTTATCATACCACAGCACCAAATTATGTGTCCCTCCCACAAGTTAACTCGGGGTCTTCAGGGGACTGACTGCTCTTGTAAGACCAAATTCGACTTTAGGAACTATTGAGAAGTATTGCTTCTTATCTTTTCCAAGAGGTGTGAAGAAATCAGTACACTACAGTGTGTCTTAAAACTTGTGACCAAAGGAAAACAATACAGTTTCACTAGTCTAAAATGCAAAGATTGTCTACCATGCAGTAGAAATGGTTTTCCTGTATTTAATTTTACTTTCTGAATCTTGAATATCTGTGTGATTAACACAGGAGCTTTGCTCTTGATTGAACGATGCATGCAAATGCCTGCTGTTCACATGGTTTTTATCAAATGTTCTCTTTGGCGTCCTTCTCCTGTTCCTCCTCCTCTTAGATTCAGAAGGGTGCTCTCGGTTCATTCTGAAGTGTTGGGTGTTCTTTCAAAACCAACAACTAAGGTAATGCGCTTGCTCTAACAGAGCTCTCCTTATATATCTGTGCCTCCTGGTAAACTTGTAGAAGAATTTCACTAGCCTGTCTTTCAGGTACTAACAGGAAACCATGGCCAGGAAGGCTCAAATTATAAATGCTTAGGATCGTTTTTTTTTTGAAATACAGATTAAACTATAGATGGAATATGTCCCTTCTCAAAAGATGTCCTCATCCTAACCCCTAGAACCTTCAAACGTGACCTTCACTGGCAAAGAGGGGGTTACAGTTGCAATGGAATTAAGATCGCTAAACAGCACACAGGAAGGTCATTCAGTGTTATCTGGATTGGCTCAATGTAATTACAAAATCTTAAAAGCAGCAGGAGACAGGAAGTTGGAGTGATGTGATGTACAAAAGATTCCACCCACCATTGCTGGCTTTGAACTTGGAGGAAAGAAGACATGAACCAAGAAAAGAGGTGACTTCTGTGAACTGGAAAAGGGAAGAAAATAGATCATCCCCTGGATCTTCTAGAAAGGAACTGAGCTCTGTCAACATTTATGTTAGCCTTTGAGACCCATGTTGGATTCTAACCCACAGACCAAGATAACAAGTTTGTTTTGTTTTGAGCCACAAAGTTTGTGGTAAAATTTTACAGCAGCAATGGAAAATTAATAAATCTGGTTTTGTGTTTGAAGTAATGATTCTTAGGCAACTTGTTTTCCAATTTCTGAATAGCAGAAAGTACTGGGTTCAGAGAAAGCAAAGTTTTGCTGGGGTGGAGGGGTACTGTGTTAGTTGCCAAATCCTCTTTCCTTTCATGATGTATACCAGCAAAACATAGACAAGAAAATAACACTTAAGGGAAGAAATGTGAAAACCTGCCTGATAGCCAAAGTATGTATTTTAGAGACAAAGATACCACCATTCTGTTATTATGTTAATTCTTAGAAATTCCTTCAGTATTAAGGTACAATTTTGCCAGAGGCCTTCACTCATATCCATGACACTGTGTCATGTACATAGAATAAATTAGGAGGTAGTCTTACTATTGTAAGAAACCTGCCTCATTCTTCATGTAATTTAGCTTCCATGTGACAAAGCATTTTTCTTTTCTTTACTAAGTTTCAGATAAAACTCACATACAAATATAGAAATTATTTCTACATCAAAAGTTACCCAGAATATTTATTCACTCTCTCTAATCTTGTTTTTCAGCCACACACACTTCTAATAATAATATCATTGCTTAAACTCTCAAAAAGTCAGCATCATGAAGAAGAATGGTGGGAACAACATACCTGAAAACTGTACTCATATTTATTATCTTCTTTCATATATAAGGTCTTTGATGGCAGAGAGACACCCTGATTTGTCTTTTCCCTAGCACCCAGCAATGCCTAGTATCTAGTAGGTATTTAATAAATACCTGTTAAGTAAGTATTAAAGAAAATTGTTGACAATGCAATAGTAAGTAATTTCTTGATCATCACATCATCATATTTATGTTTCATTGCTTTCTTGGTACCACAGGACTGTGTTACAGACAATAAGGCCATGGCCAAGAAGGCTTAAATTATAAGTACTTAGGTTCTTTTTAAAAAACAGATTAAAATATCCACATGGTAGACACAATAATGCCCCTCCCTAAAAGACAGCTTTATCCTAGTGCCTAGAGCCTGTGAACATATTACCTTAGTTGGCAAAGGGGAATTAAGGTTGCAATGGCGTTAAGGCTGAACTTAAGGTTAGTCCATCACTTGTCAAAACGTCACTAAAAAAAACTGCAAAATGGAGTAATGTGCTTCTAGCCTCCCATCCAGTACCCTCCAGTCCTGCCTCTACAAGTCAACCTGAAGGAGGTTATGGCAAATTTTTAAAAATTAGAAATCAGGATGGGTTAACCATATTGAATATATGAAGGGAATATTGTTTTCTTTACAATAAAATCACAATGAAAAACTAATGTCCCATAACTTCCCTCAAAAAAGAAAAAGACTATATACTTCTGTTACAATCATTGTATGGTCACCTCTCTTTTTCAAACAGATACTTCACTTTATTCCTACAAGGGTAAAAGTCTTAGTCAACTGGTTACAGTTTCGATCTTCTCATGAGAACAATTTATCCCAAAAACACAGGAGTAGAACTAGTCTTATAGTAGAGGCTGATGTGTGACTCTAGTACAGAGTACTGATTACTCTGTTTTAAGTCTTGTCTTTTGGTGGACCTCGTGAATTTACTCCTATAAGCTGAAGGGTACATAGTTAATTACTTATGAAAAGTGCCTGAGGAGATTTTTATGGTTTACTCTGAAATACAGATCAATCTCAAGCTTCCAAAATGCATGTACAGGGACATTGTTTTCAAATTATTCAACAATCTGATTTTGAACAGTTACTTATGCTTGGTATGGGGCTGTCCCGTGTTGAAGCAGTATTCAGAAAGCTGAGCAAAGGGAAAGGAAAGAGGTCATGGTAGCCTGTGATGTTTGGGTCAGACTCTAGTCCTGGAGTTAAAAAAAAAAAATCCAGACAGAGGAAACCTTAAATTATTGTTTGTAAACTATTTGTTGCTCGGTTAGCTTCCAGTTTCGTCCGAGCAATGTTGTCTTGCACATTCCCAGAAGCACAACATACGCACAAAGTGTTCATTATTAATAATGAAGTCCAAAGTATGATACGAATATTTGGACATTAATAGTCCTCAAAAGTATAAGGTTCAAATGTCTTTGAATAGTGAGGCCCTCTGGACCATGAATCTTCCATTTGCCATTCGATTAATAATGTGTTTTTCTCCCTTTTTTGCCAGCTTGGCTCAACGAATCACTAATCATTCTCCCCTGATGTTCCCTAGAAGCAGTTCATTAATTTGACATTTCTGGAGAGCATGCATGATTTTAATTCCACAAACTCTGAGCCCGAAAGCCACCCATCATGAAGGGAAATGATGGAAAGGCATTAGGCGAAGAGTCAGTATCACTGGAACACAGCTCAGTTGATTCTCTCTGCTGAGTCTCTGAGGCTTAGTTTTCAGATTTTTTGAAACACGGAAAAGAGAAGGGAGCTTTTGAAATTGGGGCTCAGACCAACAGAATGAGTCCACGAGCATAGACAGCCAGAGCTGGGGTGGAGGAGGCTGAGATAGTAGGAAGGAATAACGGGAGGCCAGGACATGGAGGCTGCAGGCCAGTCCTGGCTCAGATGCCCACACTCAGGCCCTTGGGCTGGGACAGACCCTGGTAAGAACTGTAGAGTGGAAGCAGCTGTGGGGGTCAGGGGGCTGTGGCTGTCTGGTGGTGTCACGGGTGGTGTGGCCTCTAACTGACCCTGGGACAAAGTTAGCCATCAGCATCCAATCAACATATTTCTCCATATGGTCCTTGAAAAGTGACCCAGACCTCAAAGTTAGGTTTGCATTTGAGAGTTAAATCGTGATTTGTCAGTAACATATTTTAATTAAATAAACAAAATAACTCTGAAGGCTAATTCAAGTGAAATGTGAGACTATCAATACTTTAATCTCCTGGCACAGCAGGAAAATATCTGTCCCTCCTAATTTCTGAACATTTAGGAGTCCTGTAATACAATTTTAAAAGCTGGTTTTGAGGAACAGTCCAAGATATTTACATAATACATTACATTTTTCACATCAATATAGTTATAGAAGCATTTTTTTTGAAATGACTTAGAAGTAGTCAAGTTTCTAAACCAATCAGAAGACTACTTTACACCTGGAATAAGATTAAATATAATAATTAATTAAATGTTAATCAGCGATGCCCCCCAAACACAATTGTCTACTATTTCAGAAATAAAATTTTCTCATCTGTCTCCTTTCAGTGTGTTAATCTACATTCCTGATTCCTGCAAAAGCAACTAGCACAGTTTTAGACCACATTGCTATCCAATTCAAATTGTTCTTCAGATGATTTGATTAAAACTACGAAGAGCTACTTTCAGCAAAAGCTTCTTACGGCGAGCACAAACATTGGTGAGCCCGGCACACAGCACATAACCTGCACTCACAGCTCTAGAGAGAAATACACCAGGAAGGGGAATTAATCACAAACTGAAGCCCACCTAGACTCCTTAGACAGTCTGTCAAGGAAGTTTAAGTGTGCCTGCCATCCACCCTTAGTTATACATCCCAGCTCCTGCAGTCTCCAAGAGATATTTATTCAATAATGATATAAGAAGAAAAGCAGCGACATTCAGCTAATATTAAAATCATAACAATATAATCCAAAAAGCAGAAATTCATTCATAAATCATAATCATTATTGTCTTAGCTAATGATTTAAATTAAAATTAAGCATTTCATGGTGTGCAAAATGATGGACATTTTCGACTCTTAAAGAATGATATGGTAATTCTTGTATATTGGCAAGCACTTTATTTGTAGTTCTCTCAAACTTTGGATGAACTTTTATGCCTAAAACTTTAAAAAGTCTCAAATCCATGCAGACACATACTACAAATAGTTATATGCTTTGCTGGTAACACAGCTTTCTGCGGGATACCAACATGAGTTTGCTTCCATTCTCGAGCATGATTTTGTAAAGAAAGTTGCAGGATTACAGATTTTGTTTCCTCCTCTAATACTTCTGAAGTAAGCCTGTGCCACAGGAGACAGCGTGGTGTTTGACTGAATCAGTAGGCGATGTGTCAGGGGCAATTGCAGTGTTCGATTTCAGTGCCATTTTTCACCACTGTGGCTAATTCATAAGGCTGCAGAGAAAATGTTCACTGGCTTACTAGAATATGAAATTTAAGTCTCCAATCTAGATAATTTTAGATGCTTTGATTTCATTATAGAAATTCCTGGACTACTTGTGGGATAAAACAAATGCTAAGGCCATATTGAATTTCAACAAGCTGAATTAGCAGAAAATAAAGATAAAATGCCTTTCTATTTAAGAACATGATGATGTTTTAATTGTTATAGCATTTGGCATGCCTAATGTATACAATCCTTGACATTCATACAATAACAAAAGAAAGTTGTTTAGGATTTTTCTTTTATTTCCTAGTGTCCGCTTTCTCCTCTAGTATTTCTCCCACAACTGCCCCGGCCCCGGCCTTTCACTCTCTCCCCACTTTTCATCCTCTTCCATACAGGGAAGGGATGCATGTAAAAATACCTCATTCTATCTAGACAGGCCAAGGCTGCCTGTTACCTAGCTATGATGAACAGACCACCATCGTTGCGACAACTGATGTGGATGCCTCCGGGTGAAACAAAGGTTTACATATTACACAAGCAATTTAACTGTTTTCTAAACATATTGCCAAGACAGTGGGAGTTGGCAGCCCATACTGTGTTTTAGGTTTTGAGGACTTGGATTAGAAGTGGCTGTTGATTATGAACCTTTTAATTTGTCTTCCATGAACTACAAACAACCTAGTAACCCAGGAAAGAATTCTTCACAGCACTTAAACTTGTCTTCCTAGCTTCCCAAGATTACATACACAAATCACTTGACAAAAGTGGTGTAAGACCCTTGTGCATAGATAACCACACAAGACAATTGTCTTGTCCTAACCCTTAAAGAGTTCCACAAAGTAAAATGTTTTATAATCCTTTTTTGTGCACTAGGCAAGGAAGAAAAGAAGAGAGGTTGGGCAAAGATTATCTAGAAGAAAGAAAGAGACTCTTTTGGGGTTCCAGTTGAAACACAATAAAGAACATAATTAACTTCACAATTCTTTCTCATTTGACTGCAGGGAGGAGATGAAAGAGGACTGCTAAGCCTTGCATTCCATCCCAATTACAAGAAAAATGGAAAGCTGTATGTGTCTTATACCACCAACCAAGAGCGGTGGGCTATTGGGCCTCATGACCACATTCTTAGGGTTGTGGAATACACGGTATCCAGGTATCACTAAAATGCAGTGAAGCATACAAATTTTGTCATCTTATTTTTCCTTCGTTTCGTCATAAGCTTTTGATTTAGAAATTACAAATAAGTAGCCATACAGTAGCTGTAATTAAAATAAAATCCCTACCTTGCTTAAAACCCTGTATGCATTTCTTTAAAAGAAAGTGGGGGAAATGATGGCTTTCTCTCCGTTATCTTTCAACTTAAACACTACTTCTAAAACATAGAAATTAACACAGTTTTCTATAGTCTATTAGCTCCTTTCAAGTATGTTTTCTTCATGTGCCATATGCTTGCTTCATGTGTACTATTTACTTTCTAGTGTATTCACCTTGCATCTTTAGCAATCATGGTGTTTTTTCCTCCCCACAATGCAGGAAAAATCCCCATCAAGTTGATTTGAGAACAGCCAGAGTGTTTCTTGAAGTTGCAGAGCTCCACAGAAAGCATCTGGGGGGACAACTGTTCTTTGGTCCTGACGGCTTTTTGTACATCATCCTCGGGGATGGGATGATCACACTGGACGATATGGAAGAAATGGATGGGTTAAGGTAAAAACCTGGCAGTAGTGCCCCTGGATGCTAAAATGTTCACATGGCCAGGAGAAAGAGCCTGAACCAGTGACTCAAGAACCATCTCTGTGGTGCACCACCCTGTGTACATATTTGACTTTTGTTGTCCATGTCTGCATTTGTAAAATTTAGAGGGATTCAGTATTTTGCAGACGTAATGTTTCCTTTAGTCAAAAAATGAGGTATTGCTGTGCATTTCTGTGCTACTGGGGCTGCCCCTACTACACTTGGTATTGAGAAGTGGACACCCCTGCACATATGTGCCCCTTCCCTACACTCTGCTTAAGGGACTGACATTTTGGGAGATGTGAATTACTTGGACTGGCAAAAATTAAAGAGGACAGATGCAAAAGAGCAGTGTGCTACTTGCTGCAGCCCTTGGTCACCTTCAAGCTGTGTCTTAGTGCGGTGCCTTGTACGAAACCAGAATGCCTGGGGTTCATCTCCAACCATGTGGGATCCGGAACGCAAATAATTTTGTCTCCAATAAGGGGATCATTCTTTTATCCATAGAGCAACCTTATCACATTTAGTCTGGATGAAACATATAACCTGAATGGGAAACACTTACGCCACCCTCCAATTTCTCAGTGATTTCACAGGTTCAGTGCTACGGCTGGACGTGGACACAGACATGTGCATTGTGCCTTACTCCATTCCACAGAGCAATCCACACTTCAACAGCACCAACCAGCCTCCCGAAGTGTTTGCCTATGGGCTCCATGATCCAGGCAGGTGAGAATGCAAGGCTGTCCTCTTGCCTGCTTAAAGGAAGGCCTGGCTTTGGGAACTAGGAAAAGGGAGACAGAGGCGAATCACAGAGCAGCCAAGGGTGGTATCCAAGGTTGGGTCTCTAAAATCATAACTGGTCATTATCCGGACAAGTATTTAGCCCTCTTTTTTCTATTAATATATGAGGCAGATTGAGAAAGCAGATTAGATAAGGAAAAGAAAAAATTCATAGAGAAAATTGACTTCAAAATTTAGGACTAGTGTAACTTTGTGGGACTAGTGTGATGACTAAGATATTAGTAATTTGGGGAGATAATAACACTTCGTATTTGTTTAAGCCCTCCTAAATTTTATAAACAATAGAAATTTATTTGGTTCACTTTCTGGAGGCTGCCCAAAGGCACGATGCCAACAACTTGTAAGGGCCTCCTTGCTGGGTGCATCCCACAGTAGACAGAGAGGTGGCAAAATGATCCTTTTACTAGGAACTCACTCCTAAAATAACTGACCCACTCCTGCAACAATAACATTAATCCATTCCTGAGGGTAGAGTGTCAGGACCCACTCACCTCCTAAGGTCCCACCCTTCAACACTGTTGGCCACTGTGGAGATTAAGTTTCCAACACATGAACTTTGCAGGACTCATTCAAACCACAGCACTTACAATGTCAGGATGTTGTACTGGTCAAATAAAAATCTACAGGTAAAGCACAAAATAGGTATCTGACACCTGGTAGTTCTTGTTATCATAGCCCCACTTAAAATAGGATGATGTAGTGTTAATTTGCATGGAGTTGAGCTAACTATCAACGTTTCCTACTTGAAAGAAAATTATATACACTAAAGGAATTCATATTAGCTGCTTGGTACTGTATACTATAATGAACCATAAAAAAAAGAAAATTTAAGAAGTATGTAGAGTGAGAAATTTTAGGTACTTAAAAATACTATGAAGTATAATATAGAAATTCTATGATGAAAGCCCCATCCAGTCTGTGGTCTATTATTCATACTAAGAGGTATCTGGCCACATTCATTCGCTTACTAGCTAAGTTATTATTGCTATTTAATGTTTATTGAGTGTTCACTATGTGCAAGGTGAATATTTCTCAAACTTTTCATTTTTATAATCCCTCATGCCCTTCATCTCCCCTCCATCAAAGCCCAAGTCTACAGTTCATTTCCTTTTTGGCATCTCAGCAGATCTTAAAATCTGTTCAACAGGGAATACTTAAAGTAGGTAGGTTCAGGATGTGGAGGAAACTGTCACATTCCATTCCTATAGCTCAGAACTCCCAGACACCACCACAAAGCAGCACTTTGAAGTCGAGCAGCCCGAGTCACCACAATCCCACAGGAGCTTTCTTGCAACCTTCCTGGGGGTCTGAGCCTCGTTGCAAAAATATGGGATGAGGTGCTTTATAGGCCGTACACGTGGCAAGATGCCTGTGCAGTGGAGTCCTACCTCCTCTGGCAGCAGAAGGCTGAAGGGAAAGACCGTGTTTATATTCTTCCTCCATCCAAGAGGATTTTAAGCAGAAAAGGATTTAATAAAGCAGAAAAGAAACGAAAGTAATTATTGGCTAAAAATAAAACTGCTTTTAGGCACCTTGCTGTAGGATGTTGAATAGCTATACCTGTACAGTCTCCCCTTTAAGCTTTTCTGCAGTATTCTGAGGTAGATGACATCCATCCACTACCCCCACCCTGCATACACTTTTTTTTTTTTTTTTTGTGGTGCCAGGGATCGAACTCAGGCTCTTGTGCTTGCAAGGCAAGCACTCTAATCACTGAGCTAAATCCCCAGCCACCTGCATACCCTTTTAAAATATACTATTTTGAGAGCTGTTGTAGGTTTGCAGCAAAATTGAGCAGAAGGCACAGATACTTCCAATGTACCCCCTAACAAATACAGCCACTCCCACTATCACCCTCCCCCATAGAATGGTACACTTCTTACAAACGATGAACAGATACTGCACAATATAATCACCTAGACTCCATGGTCTGCCCTGTTGTCGTACATCCATTCTATAGGTTTGGACAAACGGGCAATGATCTGTATCCACCGTCATAATATCATACTGATTAGTTTTGCTGGCCTCTTTTTCTACATAAGAGCTGCAGGTTAGAAAGGTCAAAGAGTCAGTGGACATGGTATTCCTGCTAGAGCTACAGCTCATAGCCCCTAGCAATACCACCTCTGGAGAGCTGGCTTTTTCTTTCAGATTTGCTATTTCTGGCTGGAAACAAGTCAAACCTCTTTTTGACATAGTTTCTCTATCTTCAAAAGAAAGATAATGCAGGAAAATTTTCTTACCCCTGTGAATTTAGTTCCACCTTAAGTTACAACATGTCTTTGTTATGATCCCTGCCAGGCATTGTATTCTGTGAATCACTGAGTTAAAGAGGACAATAAAGGGAGGTTGCCACCACACAGCTAAGCCCTCTTCAGCAGGCCAAGAGCAGTTTCCTTATGAATGGGATCATTTGGAGACTAGACTTGTTGTGTTGTTTTGCTTTTTAATAATCACTACATGACCCTTATGTCTCTTAAGACCTAGTACCCACTCTCAAAAATTATTTTAATTTCTTAATTTATGTAATAGCTCCAACGGTTTGGTTTCATTTGTGATTAATGAATTTTGTTGGCTTAAAACAATGATACTCAGTGGAATGATTTTGCCTCCAGGGAACATTTGGCAGTGCCTGGAAACACTTATTTTTTACAACTGGAGTTGGGGGTAGAGTGAGCTACAGTCATCCAGTTGTAGAGGCCAGGGATGTTGCTAAACATCCTATAATTTTCAGGAGAACCCCTTCAGACAAAGGTGAGCTAGCCCAAAATCTCAACAGTGTCAAGATTTAACTAAAAATAATGGAGACCAGTTTTCCACATTTTTCAGAACTTCAAGAATTACATTATTTGACTTTATTCTTTCCTCAACCCTAGTTCCTCACTGACTTAAACATTCAAGTGATCCCTGCCCTAGTGGAGTTTAGTGTTGGGGGCTCAAAGGACAGATACTCTGGCTCCCAGATGAGGGGCAAAGAACATGAAGACAGCTGATGTGAGAGACAGTGCTTCTGGGACCAGCTGCATTTTATTTTTATTCCCTGAATTTGAACATAGCTTTTCCTTTGTTAGAGCATCTTGAGTTTTAGAACGTAGTGATCCATATAAGAAACACAGGCCTAATGCCATATATTATGTTACAGATGTGAGTTGAAGATGACATTGATTCTTATTCACTATACTTATTGTTTTGTTTTGTTTTGTTTTGGAGACAAAGTCTTGCATATAGCCAAGGCTGACCTTGAACTCATTCATGGTCCTTGTGCCTTAGCTTCCCCAGTGCTGGGATTACAGGTGTGTACCACCATCCCCAGCTTCAAGGATCATATATAAGCTATTTCTTAACAACGGGCTAACAAATGTTTTGAGACAGTGTGCACATTCATAATAGGGAGAGATACCAAAAGAAACTAGGAAATACACTCTAGAATTAAGCATCAACAAAATAAACAAAAATATCAAGATGATTCCTTCAGTAGTTTCTAGAAAATCCAAACTGAATTGTTCATAGGATCCTCCACCAGCCCACACAGGGTTTTGTCTTATGTCAGGAATCCCCATTCTGAGTTTGAAAGATACCCCAGTAGGAATTAATGGGCATCCGCCTCTTTTGTTATGCAGATGTGCTGTGGATCGTCATCCCACTGATATAAACATCAATTTAACAATACTTTGCTCAGATTCCAATGGAAAAAACAGATCATCAGCCAGAATCCTACAGATAATAAAAGGGAAAGATTATGGTAAGTCAAGCATAATTTGTTGATTTTGCTTTGAGTTTGGTTTTAGCATATTAATTGAAGGGAAAAGGATTTTACAAAATAAGCACTTGAGAAAACATAAAAACACTGCCCTAACAGTAGCCAGAGAGTAAACTACTCGCTTTTTAAAAGTTCGGCACTCTTACAGGCCCTCAGGATTCTGCTTGGTTAATTACATTTCCCATGGATTGAATGATTCTCAGTAGATCCAAATAATTTAATTGCTTCAAAAGTTAGCAGCTTGTATGAGTCTCCTCCGAGAATCAAGATGAATAACTTCTATTTACCTAATATAATAAGGGAGAACTTGTCCTAACATCTTCTAAACAGAAATAAGTAAGTCTTAAAGGTGAGAAATTTCTCAATACCCTGAGAAATACTAGTCTAGCAATTAGGAAAATTGTAAGTGTTTTATATAAGAATGTGATTTTTTTTAAAGTGGTTACATTAGACAAAGTAAGTAATTGATTTGTGAAAGAAAACAAGTCATGGGAATGGAATACTTAAACATTATTTTTAATAACATGATAACTAGAATATTTAGAGAAAACACAAAATATAAAACTGGATAATGAAATGTAAGAGCATTTGGTATTTTTAATATTTTAGTATATATTCCTTTTGAAGGAAGCAATATATTAAACATTATTAGGATTCAGGGGACACAGTAGATTAAGATTATTAAATTGATTGCTTCTTCTATTTACTCATTCAATACAGATATTTATTTAGCACCAGGAATGAAGCAGCTGTGTTAGCTCATGTGGTATTCAGTTATTTTTTTTCCAGGTGTGTGTGTGTGTGTGTTTGTGTGTGTCTTATAAAAGCCAAAGCAAAGTATAACGTGGTTTAAAAAAAATCAAATGAACCACTCATTCTGTGGATTTTTGGCTGTATCTGTAGATTAACCTAAATTCTATAATCACATTAACTGAGGTGCTGTCAAAATGAGTTGCAGTATTAACAGCCCTGTGTTTATGGATTTTTACCACGTCATACACATCCACAGTGCTTACTATGTGGCAAACACTTCCTAAATGTTACTAATTTCATTTGTAGAACAACTCTTACGTGGTAAGCACTATCATTCGCCGCACTGTACAGATGAAGAAATTGAGGCACAGAAAGGTTAATTACAACACAACATAAACTGGTAAAAGATGGACTTGAGCTGCTTGACATAAGAACTCATGACCTTAATCATTCAGTTATGCCACCTCTTGCAGTGCTGGTTATTTAAAACTCTAATCTTTTCTAATTTTTATCATATTTTTGTTTTTTATTTTTATGTCATATTTACCATAAACACATGGGAGGAGAAGAGGGCTTTAAAATTACTGACTTTTCACAAAAGTTTGTGATAAAATGCTGTCTGTTGATGGTGAGTTACTTGACATTAAAAACTAAGAAGTAATTTTCAGCTTAAGTTGTAACTGGCAGAGGTTTTCCATTGCAATTAGTGTACGTATACTCAAGTATGGAATAGCCTGCGTGGAAACACTGAGAAATGGGACTAGACACATGTAATTCAAAAGTAATTACTGGAGTAGACTTTGTTAACCACACAACTCTATAAACAAAACTATTAAAAATATTAAGTGAAGATACTACTTGACTAAATGATCATTTTTAAATATATGATAAATATAATTTTAAAAACCTTTTCTGTAGTATGCTTTTACTTTCATTAAAGTGGGAACTTTTAAACATTTTATATAGTTTGACAGATGTCTGGTTCAGTATACTAAATATAATAAGCAAAAGCATTTCTATAAGAAAATTGAAAAATTAAGTATTTAAAAGTATTTTGATTCTAAAGTGACTGTGATCTCCAAAATATCTAGATTCTAATTTTACCAAAAGCTTGGTGTATCATGGCATATAACAATAGCGAGGAATTGCAGACCATGTTCATTTCAATAAGCTGTACACAGAAGTCTTTTAAGTTTTGATATTATTTAAACAAAGATTAATTATTTTCACTAAATATCTGGAGTAAGGATCACGAAACACGTTTCAGAGTGAAATTATCATAGTATGTCTTTGTCCTACGTTATTTTTACTTCAAGAAAAGTGTTTCGTTTGACCTAATGCTGTGTTTCTTTCCAGAAAGTGAGCCGTCGCTTTTAGAATTCAAGCCATTCAGTAATGGTCCTTTGGTTGGCGGATTTGTTTACCGAGGCTGCCAATCTGAAAGACTGTATGGAAGTTACGTGTTTGGAGATCGCAATGGGTACGTTTCCTGCTGACCCATTTTGATATTCCAAATGATGTATCCATGGATAGACTGGCGAACTGTCACAAAACTTTCAAAAATTACTGCTTCCCATTGGGCATTGGACCTGGAACACACATAAATATTATTTCCTTTCTTTCTACTATATATGGAGGTTAATTGAAGAATTTCCAAAGGGATGTTTTTCATCTAGTTCATAAAGTAATTTTTAAGAATAGAGAAATCCTTAGATGGACATTTCATATTATATAGTCTCTTCCCTTCATTCTCAACAAAAATTTACCATGACACTGAATAATTTGAAAACTATTATTTGGCATGAATTGTAAAACTATTTTAAATACCATCTTGGGAGACTAAAATATTTTTGTTTTGCCAGATTTTCAGGACTTTGAGCAATAGAATGAAATTTGTCTCTATAGGTAGGAATACTACAAAATTAAATTTTAGCCTACATTTTGTATCATTCTCTGGATGGAAGGAAAGGCTTTTCTTATACTTAGGTAATTTAGTGCCCCCTCCAAACAAAATATCTTTAAGTGCTTTCTCCACATATAAGAATTTCACAACACTCACACACATGATGGGCTGTATTATTTCTCCCTTGAGAAGTTGGGTCCATGGCACAGTTACTTTATTTTAAACATTTTATTGTGATCTTTAAGCAAAAGTGTATTTCATGGTAGGTTTACAGTATGTTTTTGTTATAGGAATTTCTTAACTCTTCAGCAAAGTCCTGTGACCAAGCAATGGCAAGAAAAACCACTCTGTCTAGGCACTAGTGGTTCCTGTAGAGGCTACTTTTCGGGTCACATCTTGGGATTTGGAGAAGATGAATTAGGTACTGTATAAATTACTTCTGTTAAGTTCCATCCTCACTTCCTTGCTCAAGAAGCTGTATTCTGCCCTGAAGAATAACAGCCTCATCTTCCCTTTGTTCGCAATGTAATCCAACAAAGATGACCTACCAGAGAGATTAAAGGTGGTCCACTTACATATTCTTTTCCAGGAATCTTTATATTCCCAGGAATCTTCCAGGGTCTTTATATTTTATTTCCATTTAAAAAATAATAAAAGTAATAAAACAGAAAAATAGACAAGAGCAAAAAACGTTTCAAGACCCCTAGAAGAGAATTTTGAAAATGCCTATTGATATTTCTGACTATGTATCAAAGTGATGTTTTAGCCCTTTATCTGGAAACCTTCCCACTTATTCATGTATCTTGGAATAGAGAAATAGTTTTTGGAATCTAAAATTTATTCTCTCTCTCTCTCTCTTGCTCTGGTTTTCTCCCCCACCCCACCCCTGCACTGGAGCATGACATTTGTGCAAGATCATCTGCATTAAAAAAAAAAAAAAAGATTATCTGCATTATAGATCTTCTTTCCAATAGAACAGAAGTTATATACAATTTGTGGGTGACACATTTTGGCATGTTTATCAAAATGGATGAGGAGCAAAAAGAAGTTGAAATTGAAATGTGATCAATAGACAGTGAAACTGTTACTCTCTACTATTTTAACTTACAGGAATTAAATTTTGTGTCTCCTTTTAATAAAGAACAATATTCAAACTATGGCTATTATGTGCTTTTAGCCTTAGAAATGGATAAAGAAGGCACAGAAAGAGAAGAGTACATGCTTCCTATCTAAATTAGAGTATTCGCCATAAAAGTCCACATTGATTTTCCTTTTATATTAAATGAAGAACTCATCAGAAATAGTTCCATGCCGTTTGCTTAGATTAATAAAGGCCTCATTTAAGACTCTTGAAATGTGGGGGCTGGGGATTTAGCTCGTGGTTAGAGTGCTTGCCTAGCAAGTGCAAGGCCCTGAGTTTGATCCCTGGCACCAAAAAAAAGAAAAGGAAGAAAATCAAGACTACTGAAATGCATAAGACATATTTCAGAGCCATAGGAATATAGAGATGGAAAGAAGTCCATCTAACCTTCCAGCAATGAAAACATTTTACAATTAATTTTTCCTTCATGTTCTCCTATCCCACTCAAAGGAATCAGAAACATGACCTGTAATGTAATTTAAATTTTATTGGCAAAGTCTGATTCTAATTATTCAGGGGTTAGGGAGTTAGCTCAAGTGGTAAGGGTTTGCCTACCAAGCAAACACAAGGCCCTGAGTTCTGTCCCCAGCACCTCCTCCCAAAAAAGGAATTATTAAATTGTGGCAGAGTTAGAAGTGCATGTTTGGATATTGTGATCGAATCAGTTTTGTTTTCCCAGACTTTACTACAAGGCCTATTCATCCACGATCATATTAGGATCACTACCATTGATAAAAATATCCCAAATGTCCATGTACCTGTAATACTATGTTGTTTTGTAAATACAGCCAAAAAATAAAGCATGTACAAGCTTAACTCTCCAAATGCTACCAGATTATGTGTAACTCCTAACAAAAATAAATATACTTTAAATGAATTACATTTTAATGTGAAACTCTCTAGAGCCATATAAGAAACTGTAAGCTTTTGCACCTTTTGAATCAAAAAATCAGTCTGATGTGTTACTTTTTATAACCTTAATAAAATCAAGATGCCTTTGTTGTGAGGATTAAATGAGGTAAACATATGAAGTGTTTGCAAAACAAACTTTCTTTTAGTTTTTAACTTCATTTTTAAATTTTTTCTATTGAGTCTGTATTTTTACTGTGAACCTTTTCAGAAGTACAAAGTAATTAAGCATGCTTAATGCACAATTAAAAATAGAATAGAGAAATACAGATTAAGTCAAGGACTATTTCATAAATGAGAATCAGTTACAAATTTTAAAAACTTAAAAAAAATAATCATAAATAATTTTAAATTTCTTGTTCATGTAACCCATTCTGTACACTGGAAGAAGTGGTAATAAAGAAAAGGGTGGTTCTTCTCTAAATGAAAATGGCTTAGTACCAGGAATTACAGAGTTACAGTTGAGATTATCAGTCTCTCTTTCTGTCTCTGTCTCTCTCTCTGTCTCTCTTCTTCTCTCCCTCCCTCTCTCCCTCCCTCTCATATTTATTTTGATACATCTTAACATATCTTTAAAAGCTAAACACTAAAATGAGCATCCTAACTCCATCTGACCTCAAATTATTAATTAGTAGTAATAACTTAGAGTAACCAAGACTTTCAGTCTAGGGCAGAAATAAATCAAGATAAAATGTATTCATTCAACATGGCATTTGTAGAATACAAATGCTTGCTGAGTACCTTACTCTATGATAAGTTCTTTCTAAGCGTTGGGGACACAGGGACAGATCAAGAGACAAAAAAATCTAAACTGTTGTCATGAAATTTATATTGTAAAGGAGACAGTCACTAATAAATGTTTTTTAAAAATATAGTTTGTATGTCAATTGGAATTCAATGATTTAAAGAAAATCTAGTAGTGATGAGGAATTTAGAGGAGTTGGAGAAAGTAGTTTTATTTTATTTCATTTTTTATTTGCAATGCTGGAAATTAAACCTAGGACCTCATGCAGGCTAGACAAGCGTTCTACCACTGAGCTATAGGTGAAATTTTAAATAATACAGTCAAGAAAGGAAAGTTTTTTTTTTAAGCTCCGTCTTGAAGGAAGAGAGAAAGTGAACCTTGTAGAGACCTACAGGAATGTAGAAGCCTGCAGCGGACAGAATCCAGAGATAGAACTGGCCTCACATATTCAAAGGCAAGAAGCCAGAGAGGCCAGAAAAGGGGGAACAAGGGAGCAAACTGTTGTAGCTGTCAGAGGAGCAGCAACCAACTAAATAGGCTACTGTTGGGACTTGATTTTGCTCTGAGAGAGACAAGAAACTATTGGAGGATGTTGGAACAAAAGACTTTGACCTGACTGACATGATCTAACTCCTTCAAAGTGGCTGGAGTGTGAGTGTTGAGAATAAACACCAAACAGGTTAGAAATGGTGCACTTAGTTAGAAGTCTGTTGCCATAATCCAGGTGAGCTATTATTTGTTCCCGTGGGAGTCCTAGTGGGATATGGAGAGAAGCGATTGTAATCTGTGCATTCTGGATGCATGGTGGGAACAGACCTGGGGATAGACTGCCATACTCTGTAGGCAACTGATCTTCCTGGGGGTGGGGGTGGAGATACAAATGGACAGAGATGGAACTAGATAATAATTGTTAGGCAACAGTGTCCTGCTGTGAATTAGCTTACTGTTATTTCTCTCAACAGGTGAAGTTTACATTTTATCAAGCAGTAAGAGCATGACTCAGACTCACAATGGAAAACTCTATAAAATCGTGGATCCAAAAAGGTAAGATTTCTTTTTTTAATTAATATCTTTTTTATTAATACATCTCCTTTTTCTTGCACTGCCTAGTAAGATTTCTTTTTATCTCTTCAAATCAGGTAATATTCTTCTTCACATAGTTTTAGTTCATTCAAGTGAGTAATAGAAGAGATGCAATTGGCAGTCAGCTGAGAGGAACATTTCCACCCTTGCCGTGGGCTGCACGCTGTTCTGAGAGGAATCTTCTCCCCCAGTGTCTGAGGGCCACACTTGGCCTCTCGGCATTCTCGAAGCTCATTCAAGTTGTTCTTGTCATGTTGTCTTTGTGGAATCAGAGTTCTCAATTAAAAGCCAGGGGAGGAAGCCGATGTGTGAGGCAGCGGCTTCGACTCTAGTGTTGGAAGCAAAAACCTCTTATTTTTGAGAAAACGAGAAACATACTGGCAGATGTTACAGCTGCTTAGTATGATTTTTGTTAGGTAATCAGGATAAGTTATTTTGGCAGTTCAACATCTGAGCCTCATTTCAAAACTCTCCAAAAGCTCACAGCTCTCATGAAGACTGCTCTGACCAAACAAATGAAAAGTGAAGAAGTGTTTTGTTATTTGCCTCAGCACAGGGAAGATATGAATGTTTTACTCCTTCAAGGAATGTAATTATCCTACCCTCGCTCCTTCCCATACTCAGTGTCAACACACACACACACAACTTTCCAGTCCTCTTGGATCCTCATTAAACAGCCGCTAATTTCATGGGTGAGATAGGTACTATCAGCAGCTGCTACAATTATATGCCATCAAAGAGACATTAGTCATAAGAAACAGCTATTATAAAATCTAAGTAACCTCCCGGATATGACTAGGCCATGTTGGACACTAGTCCTGGTTACTATTTAGCCATACCATGCTGCAATTTCAAATTCCTTCTACATTAACTTATTTGAATTTTAAATCCATTTCAAGAGAATAATAATTTGAAAAGTTAACCAAAGGCATTGAGGTAGCTCCTCTTTAAAACTATTAAGCTGTTGACTGCACATGGTTTCCTGAAAAAGCCACTAATGAAATGAGGATTCTTTTCCTTTTCATATACCACGAAACACTTTCTCTCCTGAAAAAAAATATAGGTTGACATTGGCTACTACAGAGCAAAAAGAAAAATCAACTTTAAATGGTCTATTGGCAGTATCACATGTCAAACACTGATAGCTTTCCTTCCCTATTTTATAGAACACATTTTCTCTGACTTTACCCATCCACACAGTGCTGTACAATATAAGGATTCTTTTTCCCTTCTTAGGTGTAAAATCAGTGTTCTTTTTGAGAAAAGCAATGAATGAAAAAGTTGTCAGACACTTAGGTGACTGCTGAAGTTGGCAATTTTAAGAATAAAGGTCAAACTAATGTCAATTCATAAAATAGCAGCATTCTAATGATTCATAATGAAGTATTCGGATTTCATTCAGATCTAATGCAGTTAGTTTCAAAAAAGTCACTGTTATCCCATTACAGTGTCAAAGTTGATATGCTTTTCTAAGCTTCCCGCTAGCATCATAATGAATTCTCTCTCCCACTTACAAAAAACAAAAACAATAAAACATAAAAACACCAACTTTATCTCGTCATCTGGATTGTTCAGCCTGTTGGTGAACAATCAGCCTGTTGGTGTTGGTGAATGGAGGTGAATTTTACACCTTCAGCCCACTAATAGTGTCTAATTACCAGGGTTTCCATAAGCGACCTTGGCTTTGTGATCTTAGGGCCCCCTCAAGTAGGGTGGTCTGGGACTGACATACCTGAAGGCCTGGCTTCTCATTACCCAGCCTGCTCCTGGTGAGTCATGTCATGTGTGGGGCCAGGGTTAAGATTTGTGTTTGCTTTTCAAGAGGTGGGGGAAGTGACAGACTCCCAGTGACACCGTCCTTGTACACAGGCATGGGCAGAACTTTCAAAATTAAACTGTTTTCATAAACATGCTGTTGCGATTTGGACACTGTTTATTATGATAGTATTTTTTCCTAGATGAGTTGAATTTCTGTATAAGCAGACACTTCATTGTGTGAGCAGGATTATTTTGGAAACATGAGTTAATTACTAGCATAGCAGTGTTCAGGATATCTGCATCACAGCCAAATGTTTTTCTAAAACTTCTGAGGTAGAATTTAAAGAAAGACCCTCATCATTGTCATCATCATCGTTATCATCTCTCTCCTTCTCTCTCTCTCATATATACATATATATATAATTCAAGTTAAATTCTTAATTTTATTCTCACAGAGAGGCCCCAGCTTTATTAGAATATTTTTAAGATAACTTTCAGACATCAATTGATTTATAGTCCTGAAAGAGAAAATACCAAATTATAAATTATCGATTTCTACATTTTATGTTACAAAAATTACACTCTTAACATAAGATCTATGTTTTTAAGGCTTTCCCTACACACACACATACACACAGAACAAACTTAGAAATCACATGTAATATCTAAATCATTTTAGCAAAAGCAGATGAGGTTCCACTATTACCCTTTCAATCTATAAAGACAATTTGGTCTAAACCTATAAATTATATACTCATTTACATAAGTTTCAAATCATTTACAGTTGGGCAACTTCTTCAGAAAAGAAGGTGAGGTAACATGATATATAAGAAACATATAATAAAGAAAACGAAAATTCACAAATAAAAGAATACAACCAGGTTCCCCTCAGGCTTCCCCAGAACTCAGAAATTATTTAAGGGGAAAAAAAACTTCTTAAAAAAGCAGAGAAGGAATGAATTGCACCTCAGTGTCAGAGCAGAGATCAGGAATATCATCTTCAGGGGTGAAATGCTGGCATCTCACGGCCGAGTAAGGTTAGAATCAGGCTGTGCCAATCATACCAAATCACAGGGTCCCCCCAAACCTCCAGTACTGGGTTCAACTTGTCCTAACCTGGGAGCTGCTATCTGCTAAGAGGTCCAGAAAACAGACTTAGATATACTGTGCACAAGATGAGGGCAATAATTTGAGTTTCTCTTAATAGTGCCATCTGAAACTAGTCAGATGGGAACAAGTTTGCACAGGGGGGACAGAGGGTCAGTTGATCTTTTCTCTGAATCTCCTTTTGTATAGAAAACTGCATAAATTACTTCCCCATCCTGTGCCCCCCTTCTACCAAAACAGTACAGATAGTCAGTCTTTCCTCTACATAGGGAGATAAGTAACAGACTTAAAATCTGTTGAATTCTTCAGTATTGTTGGTACTCATTCCATGCATCCTAGAATCATTTTTAGGTAATCCTAACTTTTGAGGTTCCATTAGTTCCAAAATTAAGATAAAGATATCCATGGAGCTTTAAAAAGCTTTTAATACCTAATTTTCAAATATTTGAGTTGCGCCTACAGTGCTTGCTCTGTACTAAATCTCTACAGAATTAATCACATGCTCGTGTGTGGTGGAAATTAAAGATTTCTGACAGAGTTGTGTAACTTCCCAGCTTTATATAGCTATAGAATACAAATTTTTTCAATAAAGACAGAGATTCTTCAAGTTTGTTTCTGATGAACTTAGACCAAATGATTTTTTTATCTTTATTTTGAAATATTTCCAGGGTTTATTTCTACAGGAATTTGTATATCAAATATATCAAGAATAATACAGTTATTAACAACAATCGTCTTGATTTACTTCCTGCGTACCCGTACCCACTCTAGCTATATTTCAGTGTATGGCTTAACTGTCATCCAGCCAAGTCACAGAGACCATTCCCTGAGGATATCTATACATTAACAATGCAAATCCCAGGCTGGCGCGGTCATTTGACAGGAATGCTGAGTCCCCAGATTCCTCTGTGACCAGTATCCAAAACTGCCTCTTACGCTTCCTTTCCTTCGTTCCCTCTCCTCCCCCCAGGTGCCACTTACGGCCCTTCGTTTACTTTTTGTTAATATCTTCACCCTATTCCTTATTATACTGGATGCTAAAGTGCTTTTTTCCTCCAAAAAATCACTTCATAAGGAGAAATCAGTTCTGTTTCTCCTTCACTCGCGTCCCGAGCAACTCCGTCAACGCAAAGAAAGTCACACATAATAGAGCAGCGTTAGTCCCTGAGCCAGTCCAGTCCCGATTCATCAGTCAGAGTGTTACGCACGTGGCCCCCCGAGTGGATGAATTCCCACAGTGCTGTTGACCCAGCTGCCGAGCCCTCCTGCAGCAGGTGGTGTTTTCATGGCCACCCTGACAGTAATACAAACTGTTTAGCAGCTCCATTGACCTTTCCGCTATTAACAGGGACGCAGGCTCCACGAGGGACTAGTTTTCAAACATGACGGAATTTCTTAACGCTGGAGGTCATGAACAAGTATATGCCCTATAAAAATCCATTCAGCATGGTGGATTAGAAGTCAAGGACGCATTTTCCATATTTTTGCTGTTATTATTATTCTGCATATCCGATGACCAAAAATGGATACACACTTATCTGCCTGTTTGTATTTTATTTTTAATACACCATATCTCGTGTCTAATAAAAATCCCTTTTTTGATGTCAAATCTTCTCTAAACTGCCACATAACATCTTGTACTTAAAGACATTTTACAGAAAGAATTGGGTAAGATCAAAGTCAAAACTTGTAATGGACGGGTGAGTAGCCATACATAATTACAGCAATGGCCTTAGTATGATCCGAATTTTATTCATACTTTAGCGAGATATGCATATGTATATGTATGCATACAGGCACACTTAAATATGCTCAGGTAATATATATATAATATATTTTTACCTATTACATACTCGTTAGTATTTCAAAATAAATAGAAAATATAATTTATGAAAAACTAATATGACCATATTATTTTTAACTATTGTTTATGTCTTATTTTAAAAAATAATCATATACCTTTATCCAAAATGCTAACAGATTTATATTTGCATCACAAAATACAAAACTAATTCTATTTCTTGCCACATTTCAAATCCTTCACCGGTTTCTCACAGCCATCAAGATAACTCTAAACTCTTCCCCCCAGATTTGTAAGGTATAACTAACACGAATTATATATGTTTCCCCCTCATCCTTGGCAATACATTCCAAGCACCTCAGTGGCTGCTTGAAACTACAGCGAGTACCAGACTGTTTATATATTATGTTTTGTTCAGTATTCACATACATTTCTGTGATAAAACAATTCTTCAGCCACAGTGAAAGATAACAATAACTAATAATAAAGACTAATAGTATATTGTAGTAAATGTTATTTAAAACATATTAATCATTTCTAGAATTTTACATTTAATATTTCTGGACCACAGTTAAATGCAGGTAACTGAAACTATGGAAAGTTATAAGAGGAAGCTCAGTGTGGTGGCACAGCCTATAATCCCAGCACTCTGGGAGGCTGAGTCAGAAAGATAGAAAGTTTAAGCCCAGCGTAGGCAATTCAGTGACTCAAAACAATCAAAAAGAGTTGGGGACGTAGCTCGGTGTGAAGGCTGGGTTCAACCCCTAGTACCTCAAAGAAAAAGAGGGGAAAAAAGCTATAAAGGGACAACTGTACAACATGGTGTTTTGACAAATGTGCATCATGTGAAATAAATCAGTCAAGCTAATCAACATGTCCATTGACTCTCATATTTAGTAGTGAGAATGTGTATGTCTTGTATGTATACCCCATTTCCTGGAGCTGTGACAAATGACCACAGCATTCAAAGGAATTTTCTGTTTTATACCAATTGTAGTCTCTTAATCTGTCAATTTTGAATGTTAGACTATTTTTCCTTATAGTAATTGTATAGATTGCTACGAAAATTTGAATCACCACTTAAAACAGCCTTTGTTTAAAAGTATATAAAATAGAGAATATGAATAATGAAGAATATATTCTTCAAAATGCAACTGATTTCTTAAGAATAAAAAACTCCTAAAAGTATTTTTTAAGTCCCATGTCCACCTTTCCCCAGCAGCACCCCTTCTAGGACAGTACTGGAAGTCTGATATCATTAGACGGTCTGAGTATTTCATATGTTCATTGTAAGACAATGTATTGTTAGATCCTACAATACCTGAGGCAAAGGCAGATGTGATGTTGCAGTAGATATGTCTAAAACAGGCAGTTTTTTGTGAAAGGATTTTTTTGTTAAAATAAAAGACAATTTATTTGAAGATGGGGAAAGGGGGAAACTGTGTGCATGTGTGAGAGAGAGAGAGAGGGAGAGAGGAAGAGAGAAAGAACAGATTATGGCTGACAGCTACTCTATTTGAAAGTGAGTAACTCCATGAAAAGATATTTTCTATAAGAAGTTGTAGCTTACAAAGAACTCTATCAGCATCATTTTATTACTAATTCATTTTAGTTGAGTTACAACAGTTCTTGTTTAAAAGGCTTCTTTTTGTCAACACTGACAAATAAATCAACAAGTGTAATAGAAGATTTTGGAGTTTGTCACCCCAATAGTCTTTTAAGAGAACGTAAACTGACATTTTTGGGTTCTTTTATAGGACAGAAAAAAGCATTTAGAGATGTTTAAGCTTTCTATTCTCACATAATATGAAATTAAAACACTTTATACCTGGAGGAAAAGAGATAAAAGTTTATTTTTTAAGTGATTTCTAAAAGAAAAGTATTGCATCTTTTAATTCTTTCGAATTGTATTGTAATCATAGTGTTACTTATTCATCCTATTTACTAAATATTAGTTGTCACTATCCTTAATTTCATCTCAGTGAAAATGGGTAAATTCAGAAAAAAAAACTCAGTGGTGGTATTTTCATAAACATTCAGAATGCCTATATTTTCCAATTAATTACTAAATTAATGATCCAGAGGATAGTAAGGCTGTAAATTTCACTGTGATTTGGCTTGTCAGGCAAGTGTGTCCTGCTATAGAGAGATTTTCTTTAACTCTAATGATCTCATATATACAAGAGAATGATATCTGGATAGCATGAAAATTGTAGGCACCTTCTCATGTTTCTGCATATACAAATGTTATGTAGCTTCCAGGCAAGTCTCACGAGAGTGCCAGGAAGGAGCAAGCCCTCAGCCCAGCTGAGGCTGAGGCAGAAGGAACCTTCCCAGGTGAGTGGGCAGACCCCCAGCCCTGTGAGGCCCTCGGTGGACTGCACTTCCTCCTGAGTTCAGGGCTCCACATCCATCACACTTTGCTTTTGCTTGTTTCCAGTCTCTCCCCAGGCAGCCTCCAGCTACTACTGAGTTGCTCAAACTCTCTCCCAAGGAACTAACTTTTTGGTTAGTGCTTCATGTACAACTTTGTGCAGATCTTGACTTTTCCATAACACCTTTTCCTATGATCAGCTTGGACCTGGGTGGCTTAAACAGACACTGACTTCCCACCATTCTGGAGGCTGAGAAATCCAAGGTCAGGCGCCGGCATGGTCAGATTCCTGAGAAAGCTCTCACCCTGGCTTGCGTCACTGCAATCTCCTGTGCCATCGCACAGTGGAGAAAGCGAGTGAGGAATCTGTCTGGACTCCATAGTGTCCAATAACCTGACCACCTGCCTAAGGCCCTACTTCATATCACGCCAGGCAGTAGGTCTTTAACGTACACATTTGGGAAGACACCAATGTTCAGTCCAATAGCTGCATTATTTTTCATATGCAATTCTGTGAAATACAAAATTTTTCAGGAACATGTACTTTGAATTAAAGTAGAAACATCTATTATTTTGTACAGTTGGCAGTATAATCATACTTCACCAACTCCAGAAGTTAAGATATTTTAAATAATACAACAAATAGCTAAAGTAACTTGATAAGTTAGACGTTTCATGTAAAAGCAGACAACATTATCATTTAGTTACATATCATTCTCTTGCGTTTTCCTTTTAAGAGATCTTTTAAGTTTTCATGTCCTGATTTTTCTCATGGAAATTAAGACACTGAGTTAAGTTGATAAAGTTTAATATGAGAAATTCACATCCCCTTTTAGATATCTGGGTATTGTGGTAAAGGTGATTGGTTAGTTAGATTAACAGGGGCTGAAATATGGGTATTTTGCTACCTTTTTCTAAAGTAAGAGGGAAGAATATTGGACTTTGAAAAGGTTCCACTGTCTGTAACCACCTGTTTGAGCCCACTTCCTCTCTCAAAGCTATCTTGATTGTTTAAATTTGAGAACTAAGCAGATATCTATCATGAGGATAAAGTTAAACATGAAAGTGACCAAAAAAATATAAGTGGCTGATTTGCTTTTATGATGGTTGCATCTTTAACTGTAGAACAAAATTGAATAGGTAATTGTGAAATTTCTGATCTTATTAGCATTGGGCAGCCAAACATGTGTCTGCCCTCACCAAGTCACTACTGCCATCTTTGGGTTTAGTGTCAACTCAGTCAAGAGCACCCAGATGTTAAAGCCAATTGACACACTTAGTAAACACTAGAGCTAAGTAAGTAAATTTAACATTTGAGGGAAGAGACTTAAACCTCAGAAAACCTCAAAATGAGGACGACATTGTGCCAAGAGCAGTGGTGCACACCTGTAATCCCAGCACTCAAGAGGCTGAGGCAGGAGGATTGCTATGGAGTAGAGGCCAGCCTGGGCTACATGATGAGTTCAAAGCCAGCCTGAAATATATAGTAAGACCTGTTTCAAAAAAAGCAAAAGCAGAAAACAAAGAAGACAACACTATTGGGGAAGATAGCCAGTGTCCAAAGTCCAATCCCATTTGTTTCAGCATATTTCACAGCAGAGAAATTTCTAGACATTATCTAGAAATAAGATAGAATGTTGGCTTTATCCATCTCAAATTAGAATTTTAGAAATGTGCAATAAAAATTTAATAGGATACCTAAGATACATACATTCAGTTATTCTTGATTCTAAGCTTCATTTCCTTCTATTCCAATTGCAAGGCTACTTAGAAATACAAAAAAGACATTTCTGCATCCTGCATATGACAGGAAGGTGTTGGAGGAGGAAATGGACACATTTTCTTGATCTGCTTCAAGAAAACACTGTTAGGAAAAGTTAGTTGCCATGTGTGTTGCGGTGAAGTCCATGTGAGACTGATATCACACGCTTGCACAAGAGTGGGTTCCATTGCTTCGAGTTCCTCTGCCTTGAATATGGTTGTATTATAATGGTATAGGAGTCCTTGCAGCCCAACTGAATTAATATGATATCAGATTCAGCTTAAAAATCTGCAACCCAGTGGCTGTGTACGGTCTCAGAACATCCTGTAAAACCCTCACAATTAGAATACTGTTCCTCCTGAGTTCATTGACACTGAAAAAAAAAAATGCCAAAATGGCCAGGAAAAAAAAAATCACCAAACAGCCACAGTAAGGGCAAAGATGGAGGAGACTGATTTGTGCGTTGGCCTTGGAGAGAGGCACCAAAATGAGTATTGAAGAGATGACACAAGTAGCATACTAGTGTTTATTCCTCTGCCTGGAGCTATACAGAAGAGAAACAGGAAAACGTATCCATCATGAGAAATTTTCCACTTCCTTCTTGATGTAAAAGAGCTGAGTGTCAGCTTTGAAAATAACTAGTAGTTAAGGATGACCACTGTGTATCAAACCATTTACGGTAGGAGGAAATTCGTCAGATGCAGAACCTGCTGTGGCATTCAAAGACCATCTCCTCCTTATGCAGAGGAGAGACTCCACCTGATTGTAAGATTCCACCACATCCTCTACTTGGAAGCTCCAGAACACACTCATTAACGGCCACATAAATTGCACCTGATTGGAAAATAGCTCTAATTTGAAACAATGTCTCCCAAACTGGAATATACATGGAAATCGTTCGACAAACCGGGGCCCGAGAGTCTGCATTTTTAAGAAAATCTCAGAGCATGCTAGTAGGACATTACGTATGAGGATTTAGACTTACTGATTTCCCCTAACTCATAAGAATGGGAAGAAATCATGGAGGAAAAGTGTGTTTCGTAGATGTTACAGTTGTAGAAAAGCCTTTTTCGTGTGTCCCAGTGTGGCTGTGGACAAAGGGGTAGGAGAGTTCTTACATCACCTTCCCCTTTGTGGAGATTGCTAAGGAGGCTATAGATTATTACAGGTTCTAAAGCCTCCAGTGAGCCACCATTTCATAATTACTCATTACCTATACATCTTATTTGTACAATAACGTGAATTTAAAATTGGGACATTTAATGATTTCAGAATGAACTCTTTATTTTTTGTGAAACATAAAATAGGTAGTTTTCTGCATTGTTCACTCTGAAGGGCCAGCCAGTTCAAATGAGATTTATCACAATATTTCCAGGCAAATTCACAGAGGACTTCTCATTTATTGATTTATTTATTGAGTGATTTGTTCATTTATTAAATTAAATGTCATTATATTAAACCCCTCCATAATCCTGCTACCCAGAGACATTCACCACTGGCCTTTCCTATCACAAAATGTCATCACGTATGATATGTGTAATTACTCATGCTTCCCAGCATCTATTTCAAGAAGGTACAAACCTCTCCGCCACTACCAGAGCCAGCAAAAGGAGGATTCTGAGAAAACATCTTAAATTTCTGAAAACGATGCTTCATATATTAAAGAATGTTAGGCAGTTTTCTGCCCTAGCCCCTCAGTGTTTCATTATTTGGCATGTGAAGAGATTAGGAAATATATCTTTTCTGATTTAAATTAAGTTTGAGGACTGTGGGGACAGTTGTCAACAAAGGAACTCTTTTGTCAGTACTGGGGACTGAAAGCAGGGCCTTGGTAGCAAGCTGCATCCACAGCCCCCTTTCACTTTTTATTTTGAGACAGGGTCTCACCTTGGTCACTACATTGCCCATGTGCATCAATTCTGCCTCAGCCTCCCAGAGTGCTGAGACTGTAGGCATGAACTGCCACACTTTGCTCGGTATATTCTTCATTCAATGCTCTGTTTTGAAAGATACTTCTGACTTCATTCAGTAGAGCTAATGCCCTAATAGTTTAAAAAGTAATTGTTTAATCATACCACAGCAATATATGCACAACCATGTTTATAGCAACACAATTTGTAATAGCTAAATCTTGGAACCCAAATGCCCAGCAACTAATGAATGGCTAAAGAAGATGTGGTATTTTCTATACAGTGGAGTACTACTCTGCCATAAAAAGGATAAACTTGAAACATTCATAGGTAAATGGATGCACCTTGAGAACATAGACACACATGAAAATATATCAAATTGTTTCTCTGGTATGAGAAATCCTAAGTGTAAATAAGGACAAAAATGTATCATAGATATTGTGAAAAAGAAAAAATATTCAAATGGGAAGAGAACTAGGGAGGGAGGAGGGGAAAAGGAAGGAAGGGAAAAAGAAAAGAAAAAGAGGGAAAAAGTACGAAAATGTGAATAAAGCTGTTGTAAATAAGGAGGGGAAGAGGAGCTGAAAGGAGAGTGGGGAAGGGGGGAAAAACCAAGATAGATCATGTACCTGTACAAATTAACTATGATGAATGTGATCATTATATATATCTAAAATATACCAATAAATTTTCTTGGTTAAAAAAAAGTAATGGTTTAAAAGAAGAAAAAGACTATTGAAATGATTCTTTTAAAGTATACACCCAATTTAACACTCAGTTTTCCAACCTAATAAAAGTCTGAAAATAAATTAACCTACCCAAAATACAGAGTCTAGGTTTTTCTTTAGATCCCACCTGTGTATTTATCTATACTTAAGATGGGCTATTTCAACATGGTAATAATGATAAAGTTCAAGGATACCATTTTGTCCCCTTTTCTCTTCATTCAGGTAAAGTAATCCTATTCGTTTTTAGTGGAAGGACGAATGGCACCACAACAAACATCTTGTGGAAGGGAATGGTTGGGATCATTAAAGGCCTTTATCAGATTTTACAAAATATTTGACTTGAGGAGTGAATTTAAATGTATTGATTTAAATTCTCATCTGGAGAAGAAAACAGTCATAGATCTTTAAGTCATGCTCACTCTGAATTTTTTTAGCCTTTTTTTTTTTACTTACTAGGATTACGGTTCATATAAAAAATATCACTTATAATGAAATTATGCTTTAGGAAAATTTTGTAATAATTGAGTTAATGTAGACACTGGAAATACAGCAAGTGCTTTTAGTTTTATGTTTATTATATTAAAATATAGGAATTATATTTTAATGATATTCTTCCAGTAGAGGACCATATATTATTGCCAATATTTTTAGCCAGTAACACAGAAAAGAAACAAATATCTTGTAAAAATTCCATATTCTTATTATTTTCATTCATCCAACAGACATCTTGTGTGGACTACAGATTTTCTAGGTCTTGGGGAGATACAGAGAAGCGAGGGAATACTTGTCCTCATGGAATTTATTTAAGAAAGTTACTACTCCATACGTTCAATTTAATGTAAGAACGGAATAGTCCATACAGTGTTTTCCTAGTCCTAGTGTCATCTCTTATTGTATAGATGAGAAGCCACCAAAGTATTGTATCTTGAACGACTTACAGTTCTAAACTATAGAGAGAGAGATTTCTCTCAGCCCTTAATGCATTGCTCCCTCCTCTATTCCTGTGACACTCTGTGCACCTGTATCCTAACAGTGGAGGCGCTGCAGTGTACTTTTGTGTTTGTGTCTGTCTTCAGCTATGGTCTCGATGAGGATCATGGCCCTGTTTTCGTGTCTTACCCGCAAAGAGCATGGAACAGGCCTGAGAGAGTGATGAGACTTGAAGAGTATGTAGCTTCTGTCCTCAGGAAACTTTCACTTCAATGGAAAATGGAAAAGGAAGCTAGAATAACTCACTTTTTAGGAGAAGTGAAGTCCTTTAAGAAATAGGCAACTTTTATGTAAATTTTCATTTTAAGGGAGCCCCAGTAGAATACAGTTTAAAAGAAAGGGAGAAGATTTATTCAACATGATAAGTGAGGAATGTTAGTTACTAACTTCATGACAGAAAAAGATAATTTCTCCAGATATTTGCATTAAGCTTTGAGAGAATTATAATGTCTATATGACAAATAATTAGTTCCGCAAATAGGCATTTAGTAAATTTACTTAGGTTAAGAAAACAGAATTTTCTTCATAATCTGAGTTCCTGAATATTTGAATGTGCCGTGTAAAACAGTCACAAAGCATCTAATTGGAGGACCCGGAGGAAAACAATAGTCAGATACTCTGATTTAAAAATCTGTCTTTCACTCTTGTGTCCCTGTGCACAAGAATCAGTGTCTCTATACTTTGCCTCAAACAGGCAGCATCTTTTAGCTGTTGTGTAACTAAATTCACCTGCATTCTTTGTGTGAGTGTGAGTGTGTGTGTGTGTGTGTGTGTGTGTGTGCGCGCGCACATGTGGCAGTGGGGATTGAACCTGGGTCTTCGCTCTAAACTCTATCTCCAGCCCTTTTATTTTTAATTTTGAATCAGAGTCTTGCTAAGTTGCCCAGACTGTATTTGACCTTTAAGGTTCCTGCCTCACCCTCCCAGTGTGCTGGGATTACTGGCTTGTGTCACCACATCCGGCTACATTCTTGATCTAAAGGATGTTCTCTCTTTAGATTTATCTGCTCAGGCATGAACCATCTTAGAAAGCAGTATGAAACTCGTGCACCTGCATATTTTGCATCATCTACACTTCGTAATATATTTTGGACATACTGTATTTTTGGGTATCTGTTTTTGAGTGAGTCACAAAGACGTTAAACAAACGATAACTCATAGATACACAAAATTCTACAGTTTTGGTCACCAGTAAGATTAGAACAATATCCATTTACTGACTGCCACTTGGTAAATGATCATAACTTGTGATCCACAAAACCTTCTAACTACTGAAAAACTGCTTTTCTGGTGGTCAGAAATACCACCATTGTGAGCTGGGTGTGATCACACATGCCAGCAATCCTAACACTTGGAGACTGAAGCAGGAGGATCGCTGCAAGTGCAAGGCCAGCCTGGGCTACACAGTGAGTTCAAGGCCAGCCTGAACTACATAGTGAGACCATCTCACAATCCAAACAAGAATTTTATATAAGGAAGAAACAGAGCAGACAGTGGGTATTCAACAATGGCAAGAAGACACTGAAGATACTGACTTACTTTTCTTGGCATAACCGTTTAATATTTTCTCTACTTTATTCCATCCCATCCTTACCCCCAGAAAGCCTCCCTTGGGGAACACATGGAAAGTATTTGTTAATGTTTTCTGAATAGGAATACATTCAGTCCATGCAATCCCTTAAAGACGTTTCACATAAATTTACCATTTCCAGAATTAAACAGGAGGCTGAAAAGATTTAGGGGAGTTTTGTGAATTACTGCATAAATTGCAAAACACAGTGTTTCCAATGCAGAGTGGGACTTTTACTGGGGAGAGGAGCTAAAGAAATTGCTATTCATTTTTAATATTTTGGTTTCTAACATATGTAGCTTTAAACCATTGTAGAAACAGTATGAAGGCAGGCCTTAAATTCTGACCACTGTTCGTATTGCATAAGGACATAACCATGTAACCAACCTCAAGAAAAGTGAGCCTACAGGCTTATTTGCTTATCTCAGAAAGCTCCATAATTTACTTTTTATGGTGGTTTGTCCTGTAATGATTACTTTCTTTGTTATGGTTCTTAAGGACCCCAACAGTTTTGGTCATCCTAATGCAGGTAACTTCACTGGTGTTGACATTGTTTACATTCCTTAAATGCAAACGCTTTCTCACCACACTGTGACCCAGGTACCAACCATACTGATAGAAAAGCACTGCACACATTTTCCTCCCCAAAGATTAGGTAATGAGCAGTTGAGTCCATGAGGCCAGCCAGACCCAGCTTGAGTGAGGGCATTACAAAAGAGAAAAACCATGAAAATCTTCTCAAGGCTTCTTGGTTTCCTCTATAACTTATAGCAGTGGTAGAATAATAAAAACCAAAGTCTATGAATTTTTTACATTGCAAATAAGATTTTTCAGTTTGCTACTATTAACTTCTTTTTCTTTCTACCAAGACAAATTCAGATTTTATACATAATAATTTGGTTTTGAGATACATAAAATCTCCATTATATATATATATTTCTTTGCATAAAAATTTAAACTCTGACTCAATATTATGAATACACACAAACACATATAAAACCTTTCAAGAAAAAAACTGAAAAAATTATCTCAAAAGAATTGCAAAATGAAAGCAAAAATTGATTTCCAAGCTTTTTAGGAGTCAAGTGGTCATTTTGATGAATGTCGTCAGCCCTGCGATATTGCCAAAGAGACCAATCACTTTGGTTCAAAATTGATTCCTTCACTTCCTTCCTGCTGAGTATTTTTTTTTCTGTTCGTTTTAAATTATGAATTGACTGCGTTCTTTAAAAGAAGGGTGTATTTGTAAAGAGACACGATTTGTAAGCCACAGACTCACTAGATTTCATTCTGCTGCTGATTATCCACCAAACTACAGTTTCGACTGTTGTCTTTCGGTGCAGACCTTTGCTGCCTGAGGAGTGCAGAGCTGCGGTACAGCCTGCCCAGACGCTGACCTCGGAGTGCGCCCGGCTCTGTCGGAACGGCTACTGCACGCCCGCGGGCACCTGCTGCTGCAGTCCAGGCTGGGAGGGCGACTTCTGCAGAATCGGTTTGTATTTCTGTGGCCGCGGAAAGACTGGGTATGGGACAGGTCTTAGGTACTCCAAAACATAATGTCCCTCAAGCATCATCTCATGTTTAAAATATTTAGCCATTTACAATAACAGTAGCACTCATCTGTTTCTGAACTTCTAAGTTAAATCTTTCCCATTTTTAAGTGCCAACTATTCGCATATATAAATTAATCATAAGCATAAAAAAATTAGACCAGCCCAACCAGGTCATCACTACAGGGTACCAGCCTTGGCTTCTGAGCACACACACCAGCCAATGACTTAGTGTTTGCCAAGCCCCTGTCCCAGTACTAGCATTTACCAAACACCCCATAAATGCCCTCCCAGCTTCACTGCTTGCTTTCTTACTGTAGCACACTAAAAAGAGGGTTTTTCAGTGAGTGTTACTAAATAAAAGGGAAAATGCAATTATCTAGAGTCATATTATGAGATTTTTAAATTCTGTTTGCTACTCCCCCGTGAACCATCAGCTAGGTGTGTAGCTGTTCAGAGAGCAAAGGAGATTTTTATTCAGAGTTATTCCATCCTTGAATGTGCGATTTCCTCATTTTTCTGCAATGATGTTTAAGTTCTATTTGATGTGAAGTGAAAAAACTGGATAAATTTAGAAACCTAGATTTAAGGTATTATGTGTTAAAGATGCATGTTCAACAATTAGTATATATACATATTTCTTAGAAAATATTTTGACCTCTGCTATTTTATATTTTAAAGTACCTCTTGCCAATGAAAAGTAAAGTCCAAAGTTAATATTTAATAATGTACTTAATTAATAAATACTGTCTTTTTATTCTAAAGATGTCTTTGTTTTAAAAATTATAACCATAACTTACCTACTTTACATATTGTCCAACAAAAATAACTAACATGTAAAGTCACTTTTACAGTTTGCATTTTAAGCTTAAATTGCTTCAGCAATTTAATGATATTAATAATATTATGTGACTGATTAATACTGATTACATATCTAGGAAAGAGGTATCAATTCAAACTCGACAGAAATTAAGAAATTAAGTAATTATTTAAAATGAGTGTTTACATTGTACCAATTCAGTCTGCCTCCCTTTTTGTTAGAATAAGATTCAGTGTTCAAATGTGATAATATTCAAATTCCTGATAATATATTTTCCTTCTGCTTCCCTTGATGCCTGAGAGTATCAGACTCTTTACTTTATATTTTGCCTTGCCTCTTACATCACTCAGGTAATCAGTTAACAAATATCTGTGGGGGGCTGGGGATTTAGCTCAGTGATTAGAGTGCTTGCCTTGCAAGCACAAGGGCCTGAGTTCGATCCCCGGTACCACAAAAAAAAAAAAAAAAAAAAAACAACAACAAATATCTGTGGAATGTCTTCTAGTGATTATGTGCTTAAACTGAGTATAAATAAATTATTTTGCATATTGGTGGCATAATACATACTTAATAGATAATACTAATACATAATTAAAATGGAAATAAACATTCTTTGAGTTAACATGAAGTTCTATTTCAGTGAAGTTTCATCCATGTTTCTACTAGTTCAATTTCAATAGTTTTAATATCTAAGAGAAGCCCAAGCTATTGATCAAAGTAATCTATCTGGGATATTTTTGACTCAAGAAGAATTTTATTCATATAGCCACATGATTTACTCATCTCCCACAAATTTAAATGAGAAAATTCTTATTCTTTCTTTTCTATGTGTCAGCCACAGACCCCTGGAAAATGCATTTGAAAAGGTGAAAATGACCCTGACCCCTCAAAGTATAAGGCAAAGTATTCAAGGTATTTCATTCTGTCTGAAATGGCTCCACGCTCCAGATTTATCTAATCAGCAAATTACAGTCAATTTACATATCAAATTATATGCCTCTGTCTCCTTTTAGCAGTAAAACTTTACATTCGCCACCTATACTGTAGTAGTAAAAAATCCTTAACAAAGAAATTCAGTGCTGTGCAGTAACCCAGAAAGGATGGCTCAGAACATTCTGCGCTAGCCAACTACACTGATCCCAGGAATGGACTATGAAATGTACTGTAATTAAAGCAAGGCGTGTGCTGTGCCTCCCCTGGAAGCAAAGGGAAGGAAGAGCCTGAGGAGATTCATACAGCGGACAGTCCATCCCACCCAAAGTCCAAGCCAGCCTGAGCTGGCCTCCTTCTCTAGGCAGGACGGGTGTGCCCCACCCCCACTTGAGATCTTGCCCTGGAAGAATGGGATTGGGTGCCTGGAAGGGCCTCTCTTGAAATGTCCTGTGGAGCAAAGATTTGGCAGTAATGGAATCTTTGTGTTAAAAAGAGTCAGTTCTGCAAATCATTGAAATTGTTTCTCATGATTTCTGCTTCTCTAGAAATGTCTCCCACTGTCTGCTGAGTTCTGGCCCCCAAGTAACTGTGGGTCTGAAAACCTTTCCTACTTACATACTTATCTTTCACATCATTCTGTGATTGTCTTCCTCAGTCTTTCCCTATCTTCCCTTATTCATCCAATATGTGTGGGCTTCATAGTCATCGCCTTCTGATGAACAGAACGAGAGTGTGATGTCATTTCTCTTTTTTTCTCCCAGCAAAATGTGAGCCAGCATGTCACCACGGAGGTGTCTGTGTCAGACCAAACAAGTGCCTCTGTAAAAAAGGATATCTTGGTCCTCAGTGTGAACAAGTGGACAGAAACATCCGCAGAGTGACCAGGGCAGGTATTCTTGACCAGATCATTGACATGACATCTTATTTGCTGGATCTAACTAGTTACATTGTATAGTTTCCAGGACTGTTTGAATATTCCTTCCGATGGGCATTTATTTTTATCCTGTCATTAAAAAGAGAGACTGCTATCTTGCTACACACTCCTGTGATTTCATTTTCCTTTATTAATTTAAAAATAATTTCCAGAAATGTGCAGACCCTCTGTGTGTATGTTGGTACATCTGTTCACATATGCACATATATACCCACACTCAAAACCTCTATGCGTGTGGTTGCAAAATAGATGGGTTTTAAAAATATATCTACTTCATTGTGCAGAGTAATTTACCCAGAAATTCCATTGTAAATTGATAACAGAATTTTTTATGTTACCAGAAGAAATTATTTGACTTCCCAGGAATTTTCTGTCTGTAACTACTAAAGTCAATGTTAATGGAGTTTTGAAACACTACTGTGCAATCTGATGGATCTAATAAAAAAGCAATATTTTTATATTAAAGGACTATAATATGAGAGAATGTTTCAGAACTCCCTGGCGAATTTCTAAATAAGCAACCTGATACAAAACTGTTATCTTCATTTTTATCGATGTATCCGATAAAAAGAAAGTTCTGCACTTACCTTTTTATTTGGCAGGGCAATCTGGTTACTTCACCCTAATCTCAAAATTGTTTTTAAATGTTCTATAATTAAATCATAACAGCATATTTTAAAATCAATCTTCCTAAAAGGTCTACTTTTATTTTATATTTTATTTAACAATAGGCACTGGGTTTGTGTTACATATTTATATTTGTTATTTTATTTTTATAATATAGACATCACCTAGATGAAACACCTTTACCCTGTCCTGTAAAATACTAAAGTTACATTTTTCACAAACTTAATTGGAAAGAAAGGGAGTGAGAAAGCAAACAGTCTTTAATGTGCTGTGGATCTAATCTAGCAGTATTTCCTTTTGCCAACATGTAATCATTAACGATGGATGAGAAAGCAAGAAAACAACTGATTCCTATAAAATTCCAGCATTAAACATTGGTAAAGTGCCTTTCACCATAGCAAGACTGTCAGAGTTTATGTGATTAGAACGTTGCAGATTTCACACTGAGTTGAGACCTCACGGGAGAAGAGCTCACTCACTTTTATCCAACCTTGGTTCTGTAAGCTGTCACTTGTACAAATTTTTAATATAATAATTCTTGCTGAGTATGACTTTTAATGGGTATGCTCCTGCAGAACTCAGTGAAAATACTGTTTCGTTAAGGTGTCAATAAATTTTTTTTAAAAGTCTGTTCGGGTTCATAAGAGATAGCATTGTTCTAACTCAAAACCACAAAGAGTCTGGTAGACATTTTTCTTTTTTTTTTTCCTTTTTTCAAAAAATTTTATTTCAATGGTAGACATTTTTCTTAATGGTTTTCCAGGCCACTTCTCACATTTTTGTATGTTAATAAAATGAGAAGCCCTCTTTGCACTGCTGAAAAGACACCTCTACTCACGCAAGCGCACACCCACTCTAGTTGTCCTTCTTCTGTAAACATCCATTCCTCTAGCATCTGAATTGTAGAATCGTGTGGCTTATGCAGCACTGTCTGACTTTCCCAACCTGTTACCCTTAAGAATATCAGCCTCAATTAAGTGATTTTAAGAATCTGGTAGCTATTATTTCTCTATTGTTTTAAAGAGAGATCTGAAATGAAAGCAGAGTGAGCATTTATACAGAAACCATAATGTAGAAAGATTGGTTAAGTACACTGCTTTTGTCTTCTATATATGATTACTTAAGTTTCAAGTGACCTCATGCCAAATGGAAATGGGTTGAGAAATCTTGGTTCAGTGCTTAGTGAACAATAGCCTGCATTAAAAAGTGCATGCATAATTTTGCACAATTTAGATTCAATTGACAGTCTATTCAAAGAAGTCTCAGGATTAAATGAGCATGGAGACCAAATTGCCCTCTTACCCCAGAAAAGGGGTGGTCCCTTCTAGTCTCACTAACACTTCATTGGCCCAGCAGTGTGACAAATCTTGCAATGAACCATGCAGTAGCCTGCGTCTGTAGGTTAATAGCAATCTTTTGTCTCCAGTGCTTTCTCTTCATAGCTCTTTTACTGCATTCCATCACAGAAAGTTTTACAATTAAAAAAAAAATGTCCTGACAACCATTTTTGTAAATGGACGTTACCATCTAATCGTCCCTTATTCAATGTGGGTGACATTAACAAAATGTGAACTTCTTGTGAGGGAGCCAGCTGTCTAAATCTGTCAAATTGTGCAGTTTTATTACACATTCTCCCATTTATACTTTGACTGAAAACAAAAGGGTTCTGCTGTATATTCAGCAAATCTTATAACTCAAGCATTTCTTCTTACATCTTTCATCTTTCTGTCTCTTGCCTGAAATAAAAGGTGTTATATTCCCATTAATTGCTATTTAAATTAATCTATATTAAATTGACCAGACCTAGCTTTTTTTTTACATAGCCCTTGCCCGAGTGAATGAGTTTCAAGTGACCTAGAAAAGTACATGTACTCCAGGTGTCAATGCCTTTCCTATTGTGAGTTGTTAGAACAAAAGACCAAAGTGTTTTAAAAGGAAGATAGCAAGATCTGTGGATATTAAACCCAAGAAAAGAAGGTGAAGTCACTGGAGCCATTTTTTTCTGTTCTCAGGAAAAAAGTGGAGGGCAGTGGTAATTGATGGCTACATATTTTAAACTAAGTGGCCAATTAAAAAAAAAATCTCTCTGACCCTTTCTTTCAAGTAGATTTTTTTAAATGCCTGACTGAGGAATTATCTTCAGTGATTCATGATGAGAGGCAGGTAGGAATTGGTTAAAAAGTGTGAGCTAAGGAAAAATTATTGTTTCATCTCATAAAAGGCAAATCTGCTTAGCTCATAAAGCACACAATCTAAAGTGGAAGAAAAATGTCCTTGGTGTGAATGTTTATGTGTAGGGTAAAGAAGAAATAAAGAATAGACAAATGTATATTATTATCCCCTTATCCATTCTAGAGCTTAAACTTTGGGTGTCAATTGAATGTGAAATGTTGTTATGGGTGTTTTAGTTACAAATAACCTTTCTACAACTATTTCTGCCAAACTTTTGTCCTGGTTCACAGAACCTTGTTTTCTTGACAGTTATTTAAGATAAAAAATGAAAACTGAATTGACAGGTCTTTAAAGTGAAAGAGAAGAAAGACCTAAGAAACTTACATGATGCCAAAAGTCTCCTATCAATATCTTTTCTCCTTAGGATTTTATTTCAATGTAGCCAATGTAAAATACAGCTTCTATTTTATCACAAAGAATACTCAAACATTTTCTTAGATTAATAGATCTATCTAATAGAGAAATAGTGAAGAAAGTCATGCAACACATGCACACACATGCACGCACACACACACACACATGCATGTGCGCACACACAATCTAGCCAGAGAAGTCTGTCATTCACATATCCAGAGTACTCACTTCTACCCCGCTTACTCATTTGAAAATAACTACAGAACCGTGTTCTAACAACTTTAATCCATGTTTTTGATGCTGTTTTGATCTCTAAAACATTAATTATACAATGACCCTACTAAGTATAATGGGGTTAGATGCTACATCTAAGTTCTTTCAAAGTACACATTAATTGAAACCTTTATTAGTCCAACTTCCTGTTAAGTCTGTTATCTTTCACTATAAAAGAGGAGCCAAGTCGGCTGAAGAAGAAATTAATTTCTGAGGATCTGTATAGAATGTTACCTAAGGTATCTGTGTCCTCTCCCCCCATTACTCCCATCTATCTCTTCCTCTCTCTGTTTCCCTGTCTTTTAATCTCTTTCTTCTTCCTTCTCTGTTCATTTATTTTCTGTTGGTGCTGAGTAAATAGATGTGCCCTCAGTACACCCACAGTGAAGATGTCCAAGGGCAGGTAGCTGTGGGTTTTGCTGTTATAATCTTTTATTTTCTTGAAAAATATGCTCTTCTGGTGCCACACTTGCTCAAAATATGTATCATGAAAAGTAGCAGACAAATAACATACTAGATCGATCTATTAAAGTCACTGAAAGAAATAACGAAAACCATATATCACTGCCAGTCCAGGCGTCGGACGCCACAGTTCTGTTCTAGCATCAGCACAACTCTTCAAGAGCTTGAGCTAACAGTAAGAAACTAGAATAGGTATTTCCTACCCAAGCAACAGCCATTTTTATAGACTTTATAGATTCTGCTCCAAAGAATTTTTTTCCAAATTTATGAGGAACAGAATAAGAAGTAGTTCCTCAAAAAACGTCACAATCTTCTTTCCCTACCCCAGGATGAGATCTGAACTTGCAGACAACTCAGACCAAAGTCCCATACCTGGAAAATGCACATATTTCTTCATTACTCCCAGAAAGTTGGTGAGGATATTACTGGGAATGTTGATGGAATGCCATCAGAAAGTGATCAGAATACCTGAAATAGGTGTCTACTATTGCCTTCTTTACACCAACACAAATTGGTCATACCTCCAATAATCAAGAAAGGTGAGAAACTACATACAGAAGTATTTAGATATTAAAACCATGGCCGTGGGAACTTCCAAACACCAGTCTCCATCAGCTTCAACTTTAGTTATTCCTATTTCTCCTGAATAATTTTTTGAAATTACCCTCAAATAACATTAGGACAGTGAGACATATTCGTGGCAATATGACAGAGCTTTTTTCTTAGAGTGGTGATTTCTGTAGATGCTTATGAAGAGGTTTGTTCATATATGAGATTAGCATTTTTCTTAAATTCCTTATTAAATAAGATATACCTGTCATTTACTTTATTTTTCCATACACCTGTACAGGTAAAATATCAGTCAGTTTAAAAAATTAAAAACAAATAATAGATTCCATGCATCAACATAAAACCTTAAGTTTAAAACCTATTTTCGCTTTGTTTATACCACACAACAGTGATGTTTTAAAAAATAGTACCATTACCATTAATTCTAATGTTAATTCAACATTAATCCTAAGGTTATCTGTCATGTACGTCACAAAGTCAAACATTATTTTTCATACAAGGTTTTTTGGAATATGTAGAATGTTTATACTTAAGTCCAAAGTATATGTACATACTTATATAAGCAGGTTAACATATATAAAGACTGAGTTATCTCAATTAACTATAATCTTGTAAGAAAAAAATGCCACATTTTAACACACAGTATATTTAGTGTTAGAAAAACTGATCATTAACAATGATGGGAAAGTCATAATGGCTAAATATAACAAGATTTTTCTTCACACAAATCACTTCTTGTGCATTTCTCTCTGCAATGAAGTAACTAGACAGTATTTTCCATTCACATGAACAAGGTTTGATCAGGTTTGATGTGATCTATGCCAAAATGTAGGTTGTATGGTTCTTTACTTCATATTCTTAAAATCTGAGATGTGACTTTCCTAGAATAAATGAAGAGTTCAGCCACGCTCAGCGACACACACTTAGCTACTTGACAGGCTGAGCCAGGAGGATTACAAGTTCGAGACCAGTTCTGGGCAACCCAACAAAACCTCATGTCAAAATGAAATTTTGAAAAGGGTTGAGGATGTAGCTTAGTAGTACAGCACTTGCCTAACATGCACAAGCCCCTGGATTTAATCCTGAGCATCACAAAAAAGAAATTAAGTTCATATACAATAGGATCCCTTTCCTAAAGGTATTACTGAGAAACCAAACTGAAGACCTTAAGAGATATATTTCCCATATCTAATTACACTCACAGGATATGTCTGGACATGCATTTCAGCAAACCCATGAAATAATAATAAGATAAATGATACTCGATTACTATGGATTTTTTAAAACTTAGTTCCCTAGGATATGCTATAGTAGAGTTTATTTTTAAAAGAAACCTATCTAATTCATATGAAAAAATTATTGAATTGTTATAAGTAATAAGCATGAAGGAATACTGAAAGGAAAACCCTGTGATTCATTTTGTCCAACTTTAAAGGATAGATATCTGTTTCATTCTTCCGACATATGTTGGTTTTCCTAGTTCGTCTTCCCGTAGGTTATTGAAAATTAGAGCAGTTCGTCCATAGCCTTACTCATTGGAGACTTCAGAACCAATCTATGCGTGGATTTCTGTTAATATGTGGCAGGGGTGGGGATTTAGCTCAGTGGTAGAGCACTTACCCAGCAAGTGCAAGGCCCTGAGTCCAATCCCCAGTACCTCAAAAAAAAAAAAAAAAAAAAAAAAAAGAAAGAAAGAAAGAAAGAAAAACAAACAAAAAAGAAACATGGCAAAGACTGTAGGAACAATTAGAAAAATCAGGTACAAGCTTAAAGGACCAGGGTTGTTATATGAACTGATTAGGATTTCTGTAAATGTTCTCCTGAAAAGTAACAGGCAAACTTATTGGCTCCCATTATCTCCCTGAGTTCAAACCAATCTGATTTGTTCCATCAAGTTACATATCATGCAGTTCTCTTTGATCGTCTACCATTCAATCTTCCGTCCATTTATTATCAAAAATATTTATTGAAGTGCCAACCAGGATTATGTGCTGTAGGAAAAGCAAGGACATTGATAAGGATAGGGTTGTGAGCCCAACCGGTATGATGAACATGTTTGAAGCAAAAGGTAATTTTGTATACTCTCAGTTCCGATCCAGCTCATTAGAACCCTCAGTAATGGTACAGATGGCCTAAAGTACATCTGTGTGCATCTGTATGTGTGCACACACTCATGTATATATATTTATCTATCTGTACAAACACTACAAATGTATACACACTATCTATGTAATATATAATATATGTATAATGCATATAAATTCTAACAAGTGTATTTGTGTTATCTAAAAATAGAACAATTGTATCTTGAAGTGATAAATGCAGAGAATTGGTTTTATTGTTGATCTGTGGATTTAATGATTTTTAGGAAAAAAGAATGTTTAAGTGTATAATTTCCTTTCTTAATTTAATATATTTATGTAAATGCATGCCTGAAATTTGGTTAGATTTGCTCTGTTTTGTGTCTTTTAACGTGATCAAATGTATTAAACTTTATCTTATGACTTGATGTATATGTGCTATTTTAAAATTATTTTTATTTTAGAATTTTAAAAACTTTTCTTAAATATTCAGACTGATGATGAGTGTTGATTTTTTTAAATTCTATACTCAACCTACCTCCAAATATTCTTGTCTTTTGTCATTTCGCATGTTCTAATTTTAACATTTTCTTCCAAATATATTTGCCAATGGCAGGGTCAGTTTCATTGTATAGATATATCAGGCAACCATGAGAAGGTCTATTCACTTGAATCTGTCCTAACTTGTAAATGACCTAAACCTGATCCTTTCCAGTAAGTAAGAACCAACGAGTGATGAATATAGAAGAGCATTTAGGATAACGAGTTCCCAAATTGAAGGGAAGAAGCTATAGAGAGGGCAAGAGAGAAAAAAGAAGCTGATTACAGATATCCCAGAACTTTGCCATCCTTGCCATTTGGCTTCCAGTTAACGCTATCAAGAGGACTTGCATAAGGTGTGATCTTCCATTTTTCCCATTTATTCATTTATTTTATTAGCACATGTTTACAGTACATCTTTACATTCCTTGTGTGGAGTTGGTACATGCACATAACACATCTTAATTCCTTTTTTCATTTCCTTTCCTTCCCCTTTCTTCCTCCTCCCTCCATCTCTTGATCCCCTTCCCATTTGAGAAAGATCTGTCTCCCTACTTCCTATTATCTAGCTTGTATTTTGCTCTTTATTTATAATTTGGGTTTATCATATAAGACAGACTGTGTGATATCTAAGTTTGTGTGTCTGATTTATTTTGCTTAACATTATGGTCTCAAGATGCATCCATTTTCCTACAAATGACTCAAATTTGTCTTTCTTTATGACAGAGTGGTACTCCGCTGTGTGTAAATGCCACATTTTCTTTATTCAGTCATCAATATCCACTATGGAAATCAGTATGGAGATTCCTCAAAAAACTCAAACTAGAAATTCCATTTGACCCAGCTATTCGTCTTCTAAATATCTTCCCAAAAGAATTAAAGCATCATATTACAGTGATCTGCTATTTTAAACATGAACTTTAAATCTGCTGATATTCATTGGAAGTATAATCTGAGTTCATCTAAACTTCCTTCTTCCTGGCTAACTACATCTCACTGACTTCTGAAAGGAAAAGCTGCCTCTCTGCCAAGAGTTTACTATCTCTGAGAGAATAAAATGTGTGACACAGTGCTTATTCACAAAGCGTCACAGAGCTCAGGTTGCTTCCTTGAAGTTCGAAGTTAAGCAAACTGACACCATGAAAAGTATCCTTTAGCTGGTTCGCGCAGAGGCCCAGGACCCACCAGAGTCTTTCTGAGACTGACCACTGGGTGTTAGCATCCATCCCCCTGGCTTAGCCCAAGAGCACCCTCTGATTATTTCAAGTGTCTTCTGCTTTGTGAATCCCGGACAGATGTGGAAGACTCCCTACAGTAGAAGAAAATAGTAGTATATACATACATCTAGTGATGGGAGTGGTTTCTTGCCGGGGCTAATCTCTCTGGGTTCCTTTCTTGTCTCATGTTTGACTTCGCGGCTCTGCCACCACCAGCGTAAGCAAGTCTCTGATTTAAATTCCCAGTGTTAGACACATTTGAAGTTATCTACATGTTCTTTTGTTTATGTTCTGATTGACACACACATTCATAAGGGTGACTTAGACGAAGAGAAGATGAGGTTGTGGGACTGAAAAGCGACCAGCTAGGAGTGTGTCCCGGTGGAGGAGATCTTGCCTATCATTAAATAGATAGATAGACAGATAGATGGCACATGATGAAATCATCTTTAGGAGAACATGTTGATAAATCAATATCTTGGATCCCAAAGTGATCACAGTAAAATAAAGGAATTTATTTTAGAGAGGAATTCTACTTCCAAACCTGATACAGAATCCTTAAATTTCCAAGGCAGCTGTCAGTGAAAAAAGCCATTCCTCCCACAGTTGTCCCCGAGAATTTTCATAGCACACATTTCTTCTATTACAACTAACAGATCCGGGTTTCCCTTGGAGTCTGACAGGCAATGTGACAGGTACGTCTATGAACTTGCTCCTTTTGCACTAACTTTTTAAAAGAAAACTTGAAACCTCTGTACTATGTCCTAAAAAGACAATTTAAAATACCAGCCACACTTAGTGTGGCTCATCAGAGCAAAAAAAAACCTTTTTTTCTCTTTGGAGTTCCAAAGAGGTATCTCTAGAGATTAAATCCTGTCATCCTTCAAAGAAATAAAACAAGAAAAGGAAGGAAAATAATTTGGGTGAACTATTTTTTAGGTATTTTTACAGTTTGATTTATATGTGATGTCTATGCAATATTTCTTCCTGCGATTAAAACAGGCAATTAAAAAGCAGAGAGAGAGAGGGTGAGAGAAGGTGAAGACCGGGTGGATCCTGACTATAAAACTCATTCTTCTTGGGACCACGCCAGCATCAGAAACTACTTGAGCTCACTTTTGTAATTTAATAAGATGTCGTCAGATCCCTTTGACATATTTATAGTCTTATAATTAAAACTCCTCGATGCAAAATCCAAGTGCTTCATGTAAAGCAACTTATCATAGACACACTGTTCTGAGAGCTACAGCTACCAGAAGCCACGCACGCCGGATATACTAGCAAAGAGCCTGGGCTAAGGCTATGAGATGCGGATGCTGGACCTGGGTCTCCAGCTAATTAGCCACATCTCTCACTGGCCTTAGAACCAGCTACCCTACATAAAAAATAAGAGCACACGTTTCCTTCCAGCTCTAACAGGTAGCATATGAAATATTACTAATTCCAGGATCCATGTGGATTGCAGATTTGAAATCACACATTTTAGCCAGAGATACGTTAGCCTCTCCCTTTCCTCAATTTGTGGTTGTTAAATAATTATAAAACACATGCTTACTCATTTTTTTCCAGCCTCCCAACCTACCCTTCTCCTTGGCTCTCCCACATTTCTGTGGTTCTGTGCTGCTTTTTCTGATTGTTCTCTGAGTTTTGTTTTTCTGCTCCTCCCACTCCACTGTGGTTCATTCCCAGATCCCTCCAGGTCTCCAGCAACTTTCAGTCCAAATGTCCGAGTACCACCTGAGCTGTCTCCATCATTTCCTTCATGCTAGGAAGTCACTGTTGCGGAGAAGCTGCTGTTGCTGCCGGTGTCCTTCACATCTAGTTTTGCAACCGTCAGAAACATAGTTGTCTCTCAGAAGCTAATTATATGCCCAAGAGCACTGCTGTAGGCACCCTACCCGACAGATAATTAGCATATTCTAAGCAAATTCAGGAGCATAAATGCCTAGTTGATAAAACCTAAAAGGCAATCAGTTCAAGATACAGAAGCATAATAGTGGGTAGCAGTCTGCTCCAGCCGCCCTAACAAAGTGCCACACACTGAGCAGCTTAAACTCCAGAAATACCTGGTCTCATAGCTCTCAAGGCTTGAAGTCTGAAATCAAGAGGACAACAGGATTGGAAGAGAGGGAAGAATTTGTTCTAAGCCATATCTTCCCTCATCTCTTCATGTCCCCTTCTTTCTACACGTTCACCTCTGTGTCTAATTTCCTGTTTTTATAAAGACACAAATTGTATTAGATGGATCTCATTTTGACTGGGCTCTCTCTGTGAAGATGTTTTCTCCAAGTAAGATCACGTTCTGGGGTTAGGACTTCAGCATATTGATCTGGGGCAAGAGTAGAAGGAGACATAATTACACCCGCTAATATCATGCCCCCAGAATGGCTGCAGAGTGAAGCAAGGTCTCATTTTCATTGCCTAAACCTATGCTTCTCCATCTTCAGTATACCTTCAGTCACCTGAGGACTTGGTCAAAATACAGATTCTAATTCAGAGGCCCACGTGGGGCATTAGATTATCTCTGACAAATTCCAAGGTTGTGTTAATGCCACAGGTACATGGGCCGCAGTTGGAGAAATAAGTTCCTAATTCATAGTTGATAGACTAACCTCAAGGACAGAGTAGTAGTACTTGAAAAGACTCAATGGAAACATGACCTTTTCTCTCCAAAAAGGAAATAATAATATGGCCCAGGTTAGCTTTCTGCTATTGTAACAAAACACCTGAAATAATCAACTTATAAAGAGGAAAAGTTTATTTTGGCTTACTGTTTCAAAGGTTTCAGTCCATGGTCGGTTGGGCATATTGCTTTTGGACCTGTGATGAGGCGGCACATCATGGCAGGATCATGTGGCAAAGGAAACTCCTCATCTCATAGCTGGAAGGAAAAGAGAGAGTAAGAGACCTCTATCCCACAATGCCCTTCATAGGCCCTGTTCTTTTAATTTCAAAATAGGCCCTGTTCCATAATCTCAAAATAGCACCCAAGTTAGGACCAAGCCTTTAACACATGGAACATTAGGGGTCATTCCACGTCCAAACTCTAGCATGGCCTAAATCTTAGTTTAAGGCTAGGCTCAGCTGAGTAGAATGTACACAACAGCCATGAGTGGATGTGCATTTATGATCATTCTTAGGATGCTGGTTCTGTGTGCTGTTGTCATTATATCTGATGTTCTTAACTGTAGCAAGAGCATCATATTCCCACAAAAAAGTACAATATTGTCATGTATGTTGGAATTCATCCCTCTGTTCAAATTAAACTTAAGCTGGTTTGTTAAAGTAATTCATTCTATAAATAAATATACATTAGTGTTAAGCCATGTAAATCATGCAAAGATAATACATAGTAAAAACTAAAAACTGGGAAAGATTCCTGTTGGGAGAAAAAATTGTAAAGGAAAATAGCACCATGACTAAATATATTGAAATGAAGATATAGACCTTGAAAAAGTAGAAAATGAGTTTCTGTATTTCACTTAAATTTTCCAACCAATTATTTTTAATAGATGTTATTTTTAGAGCAGTTTTAGTTTCACAGCAAAATTGAACAGAAGGTACAGAATTATCACGTGTGTCACTGCTCCTACTTTGGCACTCACTTTACCATTATCAACATCCCCCACCAAAATTTTACCGTGATCACAATTTTGTGCATGGTGGTAAAAGATGCAAGACACCTGGGTCAGAGATAAAGGGCACTTTATTACTCGTGGCAGTAGCCATAACCAATACATAGATCCCTGAGCCCCAGTTCCACAGGGGACACAGAAGGGGTACCTGATATCTGCACAGGCAGTGGACTGAGCTACAGAAGAGGAACTTCAATCTTAGGGAATCTAAATCTTTTTTAATAGACAGTAGGCAAATCTGCTTGACCTTTGCATGAGAAGGAGAAGCTATCTTTGTCCTCTAAGGTTGTTTGCTAAACAAGCATCCATGAAAGGCTAGTTCAGAAGAAAGGTGTCCAATGCTTTTACTTATAAGATGTGAAGAAACACAAAACACTCATGGAGAATTATCTCCCAATAAGCACTTTACATATTAACTCATTTAACTTTCTCAACAACCATATGGAGTAAGTATTCTCATGCCACTTTATAGACGAGGAGATGGAGGGACACAGAGTTCTCATGGCTAGTAGGTCATAGAATGAAGATCTGAACCCAGCAGCCTGGCCAAGGAAAAATATTGTTCAACAGAAATATTATATGTACTACATGGATCATTTAAAATCTTCTCATAGCCACATTAAAAAGGTAAAAAGAAATGTCATGCAAATTTTGCTAATGTATTTTAAGTAATTCAATGCATATATTATCTCAATGTACAATCAATATAAAAACTACTAATAAAACACTTTACATTTTAAACTGTCTTTGAAAACCAGCACATATTTTATATTTACAGCACATTTTAACACAGACACCAAATGTTCATAAAAAGGTTGTTCTATATCTGGCTTGTACGTAAATCACAATTGTGAAAGTAGATTCGTATATCCCAAGTTGTTCAAAGCAAACGATTTCCCAAAATTTTCCATTGACTGAATCAATTACACATTTTAAAGTTAAGCTACTTAAAATGAAGCCATTTAAACATTTACTAGCTACACTGCCAGTGCCCAAAAACATGGCTCCTGAATGAGACAGGATAGCCCTGCAGCCTGTGTACACAATCACTATGCTCTCCTGCCTTCCAAAGAGAGTGCGCTGAAAATGGACAAAATTCAAGCTTAACTCTTTTTTATTAGTGCATATTAGTCATACAGAATAATGAGTTTCATTTTGGTGCATTTGTACATGCATATAACATACTTTGATCATTTCATCCCTCTTCTTCCCCTCTTCCTTTGTATCTTTCCTCTCTCCTCTCTAATAGTCTCCCTTCTATTTTCAATGAGGTCTCTCTGTCTGTCTGTCTGTCTGTCTGTCTGGCAAAAACATGTGATAATTGAATTTCTGAGCCTGACTTATTGTACTCAACAAGATGATTTTCTGTTCCATCCATTTTCCTGCAAACGACATGATTTCATTTTTCTTTATGGCTGAATAGTACTCCATTTTCTTATCCATTCATCAGCTGAAGGGTACCCAGGCTGTTCCACAGCATAGTGACTTATTAATTCTTTGCTTTTCTATTTTAATTGAGTCTCACTCCTTAGTGTCACTAGGCCTGCCCTGGAAGGTTGCTGAGAGGAGCAAGAAGAAGGCGACAGAGAAGGAGCATGAGAGCTCAGGCTCACACCACACAGCCCGGCCCAGCCCGGCCCAGCCCGGCCCAACCCAGCCCAGCCCAGCCCATGCTCCGTGCTTCCTGTCCGCTGTCTGCTGTGTGACCGTGGGCACATTTCCTGCTTTGTCTAATCTCTAATTTCTCCATCTTTAAAGTAGGGCAATAGTAGCTCCTCCAATGATAAAATAAAGTGGTTTCTGCAAGGGGCTGGCACAGTGTTCAGGACGCAGTTCATGATAAATGTCAGTAATTATTTGAAAACTGGAGTAAATTTATAATCAAAGACCAAACAAAAGTTATAACAGTAGGTCATTTTAAGACGCCCATTAGTTTTCTGGAGAGGGCTTGTTCTCCAGCTCTGCAGCCCAATGTCACCCCCTGGTGCCAAAAACCCTGGACAGTAGGCATCACCAAGCAAGCCACCAGGAAAGCAAACTTCTGAAATGCTGTGCGGTTTCTTCACCTCAGATGCTGAGAGCAACCAGGTCCCCAAGCCCCAGTTCCATCAATTAATACTTCAGGCCAGCGCCTCGCCAGGTGACTAGGGATCGTGTTAAATACAGTTCATGGCCCACTACGTGTGATGAGAGAGCTCGCTTCATAAGCTCGCAGGGCATCGCACTGCTGCTGCGCCACATGTCTCGCTTCAAGTAGCAATGTTTTAGGCAATTCTATTTACCAAACTCTTTTAAAAGGAACCAACAAACTATTAAAATAATAAAATGTAGAATTAAGCAAAATGCTGTCTTCTTTCTCCAATCGACGTGTAAAAGGGAAAGCCCTAAATGAGTACTAAAGTTAAAATACAACTGAGTTCTAAGGATGGCTTCAAAGAGAACATCCCATCCTTCTGGAAAAGCACTACGTGACAGACGACCCAGGGCAGCTGGGCCAGGACAGCAGCGCCCACACATGGGACCTCGGAATGTAGCTCAAGATCACGTGGCAGACTACGACTTCCTGTTGGCTTTTTAAATTATTCTGTGTTTACAGCTTCAGACCTCTCCTAATATTGACTGGATAATGACATGCCTGGAGGGTGCTGCACCATCAGTGGAAACTGAGTCAGTCTCAGCAGTCCTTGATTAGTGGTCTTTCTAATGTCTTCTACTTAAGAGCCATTGTAAGGGCAACATTTGAAGGAAAGAATCGTCCTTTCTTTTTTCATATAAGATAAAATAGATGTAAAGATAACTGATACATTTTTGCAAACTTCCAATGAGATGATACAGTGGACGTACTTTGAAGATAGTGTTCCATGGACACAAATACAGTTTCTTGACAGTCTGACAAAGCAAACTGGTCTAGCAACTCAGTGGCATAATAAACAATATTGCTTGGTTCTGGAAAAGAGAAAGGGAGCCTGCAATTTATTTAAATGTGTCCATCCATTTTTAAAAAACTAAAGTCACAATGACTTCATTACTCCAAATTTCTACATATTTGTATTACCTCCTACAATAAGTAAGACTGTCAAGGTAATGATAATATTTATTTTCACCTTGTTTTCACATATTTATTTTTGGTGATGAGTTTAATATACAAACATGGGGCCACAGTAAGCTGGTTTGTTTGCTTTTTTCTTGCTAGACTCACTATATTAGCAACTTTGTAAGAAAAAAAATCCACAGAGTTTTTCAAAGGCATGCTAAGAATCAGACCAGCAATCATGTGGATGGTCTACTGTGTTCATTTCACAAAGAATTGTGGTATCATTCTAGACGTAAACTCACATTTTTAACCTATTTTCTACTTTCTTCTCCATGGATACGTGTGAAGACTGACCTCCATACTTCTGCCTCATGGTAAGAAGTAATTCGATTAGTCTTTGGTGAGTTCTCAGGTTGTTTTAAGTATTTTCCACTTGTTTTGATTTCAGATCCCATGTTAATGAGATCCCACTAATTGGTTATCTTTTCTACTGTATTAGATTTCAAAAAAAGTATATTAATGTGCTATAGTTACTACAAATATTAAAAGAGAAAGTGAGGTTTGATTATCAGAGTTTAGGGAAAAACAAAAGCAAAATATACACAACCCTGTATTTCTTCACGGAGAGAAAAATCAAGGAAGAGGGGAAGAATGGAGAGAAGAGGGAGGAAGAAAAAGAGAGGGAAGAAAATTAAGAGACAGGGAGGGAGAGGAATTGAAGAAGAAAGGGAGGGAGAGAGGAGAGAAAGAAAGGATGGAGGATAGAGGGAAGGGAGGGAACATAGAAGGAAGGGTTGGAGGAAAGGAGAAAAGGAGGGAGGGAGGGAAAAGAGGAAAACGAGAGTAAGGAATTCAGAGCTTTCTTTCCTGTGCACTTTCTTTCTTTTATTTACACAATAAAAACCAACACTGGAAGCAGAAACACTGATTTCATTGCAGGGTGATAGCAAGAATATTTGCAACAATCAACTGACCAATTGATAAATAACTACTGAAGACTAGAGTAAGCCTATTAAGAAAACAAAGGTGTATAAGGCAGGTTCTTCATTCTCATCACGCTTAGAATCTGAGACAAGTAACAGTCAGATACGAAAAGATATTGTCCAGCTGAATGTGATGGTGCACACCTATAACCCCAGCACATGGGAGGCTGAGGCAGGAGGATTGCAGTGAGTTCAAAGGCAGTCTGGGCTATGTAGTGAGGATTCCCTCCTATTGCCATATCCCATTAGCTAAGTCTGCTGGACTCCGGCATCAGCCAAGCAACATCTTCCCGCCATCACCATTAGTATAAGCTCCTAATTCCAACCTTTTTGTCCCTTTAACTCCACTTCATGATCACTGCTCTTTCTTTGACTATTTTGCATATAAGCTACCTCACTAGAAGTAGAAACAACACAACAAAATATATATTCCGATTCAGAGATGTTTATTTGCAGGCAAGTAGCCTGGGCCAATGACAGTAGCACCGGCATACTCCTCCCAACATCATGTATTCACTTAACTTTCTATAAAGTTAAATTCCCTAATGAAAAGATACTCATGAATATTGCCACAGAAGCAAAACTGGAATATGTAGTTTTTCAAGATCAGCATTTCATACAGCCAGACTGACTTCAGGGTCCAGGTTGCTTCTAGACTTGTTATGAAAAAAAAAACAGCAGCGCTAATAGTTGTAAGGAATCTTCATTTGCAAACCACCACATGAAGATACATCATTACTAGCCCTTAGGAAAACAATTTCACATAGCATTCCTAAGAGTGATTCATGAGATCCCCAACTAGAATTTCAAAAGTCCACCTGGAAAACTTTGTCTAGACTTACTCATTCTCAATTTCGCTTGTCCCTAAATGCCTTTCCAAGCAATTAAACAAAACACTTGAGACAAACATAACAGAGAGTTTAGCTAATTGAGGAAAACAACTTAAAGAAAGCCAAAAAGTGTCCAGAAAATTGTTCCTTCAGAACTGAAAAATTAGGGCTGGGGATTTAGCTCAGTGGTTAAAGTGCTTGCCTTGCAAGCACAAGGACCCGAGTTCGATCCCCAGCACCGAAAAAAAAAAAAAAACTGAAAAATTGTACAGAAATGTATTCAGTGGTCAAATGTCTCGGTATCTGAATAGGTAATCAATAATCAATAATCACCAAATTAAGTATGTGTAGCAGAGAATCCCCTGAACATACTCATTGCCCTGTTTTGAAGAACTTGGAATCCTGCTGAAAACTTTGGATTGGGCGGAAAAGTGGAGGACAGGTGGGACTTATTAGCAGAGGTTGCATCTCTTAAAAAGTGTCTCAGAAGGGGCTGGGATTTTGCTCAGTGGTTAGAGCGCCTGCCTAGCAAGTGCAAGGCCCTGAGTTTGATCCCCAGCACAAAAAAAAAAAAAAAAAAAAAAAAAAAAAAAAAAAAAAAAAAAGGGTCATGATCTTTGGGACCAGAAGGCCAAGAAGCTGAGGAAGAACCTCAGGAAGTCTGTTCCTTTTAAATAAAAACTGAATAGCACTGGAGAAATGTCAGTTTAAAAGGAAGAAGGGACAAGGAAGAGTTCTTAGTGCCTCTGTGTAGTTATTGCTACATTCCTTAGGATATGGACAGATCAAGGGGAGAGGTTATTTAAAAAATGATGTGTTTCAGCAAAGCCCAGTGAAGCAGGAGTATCACACGTTTAAGCCCAGCCTGGGCAACTCAGTGACTTGGAGAGATCCTGTCTCAAAATACAAAACAAAATATCTGGGGTACAGCTCGTGTGAAGGTCCTGGGCTCAATCCCCTGAGTTCAATCCCCAGTACTACAGAAAAAAAAGTTGTGTTTTTTTTTTGTTTTTGTTTTTTTTTAGTTCCAGAAAAACAACTGAGTTGAAGCGTCAATTTACCCTGGCATGAGAGCATTCCTTCTGTGTTCAGCCAACCAATGACTGCACATCCACTTTGAGATGGTGGTATAAGAATGGCCAACACAGACAACCCTCAGAGGGCATGCGTTCTAGGGACAGAAACATCAGAATGGAATTAATAGTAAACACTATAATTTTAAATGGCAATAAACAGCATTGTAGGGGACTGCCTTTGCCAACATTGGCTGAGACAAATCTCCTATGCTGCAAGCTACCCTAGAGTCATCTGGCAACAAAACATGGAGTAACATTCCCTTGGCTGTGAATCGGACCAATAAAAAGTAAAAATGATGGTGAGTGATTTTCCAGGCTAAGTCATAAAAGGCGATGCAATGTCAACCTTGTCTATAGGAACACTTAGCTCTTGAAGATGTTACCTACCATGTAAGTGCTCAAACTACCCCGATGCCATGATGCTGTGAAGAAGCTAAAAGCAGCCCACCACTCACCTGGAAGGACAGGAGATCTCGAGAAGAGTGGCGGCCCACTGCTCTGGCCTCAGGCACTTCCAGCCCCAATCCCCCTGACTGTAGTTTCCTGAGAGGCAGAAGCAGTCCAGTCATGCCAGTCCTCCAGGCTTGTCCCAATTCCTGTGAGAGATAATCAAACATTACTTCTGCCTCAAACCACTAAGTTTTGTAGCAATATTTTTCATGGTGATTGACTAACAGGACAGTTAGGAAGGCGATGAAAAACAAGGTGATAACATAGACAGTGAGCAGGAATGAGAGCTACTTTAAACAGGGAGTCCCTAGAAATTCCATCTCAGGAAAAGGATAAAAAGATTTTGAGGAAATGCATCCCAGGAAGAAGCAAAATCAAGACCTGGCCAGGCATGATGGCACATGCCTGTAATCCCAGGACTTGGGAGTCTGAAGGAGAACTGCTGTGAGTTTGAGGCTGCCTGAGCTATTTACTGTTTTTGCCAGCCTTTAAACTACATACCAAGACCCTGTCTCAAAAAACAGAACAAAACAAAAAACAAAGAGACACCAGAATGGCTAAGGTACTGTATTGGAAGCAAATGGAAGAATGAAGTTGGAGGTTCAGGGAAGAGACAATTACATAAGGTCTTGTGGGCTGATAAAGAGTTTGGGTTTCATTTTAAGTGCTCTGGAAAGCCCATGAGTAGTTTAGAGCCACCAACACCCACCAGTCCTATTACTCCAGCTACTTTGGTCCCAGAGTTCTCCTCTGCTGTATGATCACTAATCCAAATAACAGGCTTCTAAGCCCACTGGAAACCGATGTGGAGTGACACCAAGAGCTAGTACAGCTGCAAATCTGATCACCACTTTCTGCCCACACTGCTGTGGCCCAACCTGTCCTATATCTTGATGACTGGATCCCTATTCAGTACAGTGTTTCCTGGTGACCAAGACATCTTGTCCTGACGTCGCTCAGTTTTGCACTCTAATTTTGTTTCTATTTTTAAGATTCTACTGTATTTATTTTAGGGCACCCAGATCTTTTGTCTGAATTACAACAAAGTTCCTTTAAGTAGACTCTTACAACCAATATTTATCTTCTCCAACCCATTCACCATATGTGGCCAGAATATAACTACAAAACAGATTTGATCATGACTTCCTGTGTAAAATCTTGCAAAAACTCTCCTCAGGCAGAGTCAGTCTTTGGCAAGGCGTGAAACCCTTGGCACTCTTCTTCCTGTAATCTGCATGTCTCTTCTCCCAGTACCCTTCCACCTATCCCTGATGCTTCTAGTGGAATTTAACTACTTTCATTCTCTATAATACAAGAAGCGTTTGCTTTTTAATAGTTGTTAACACATTAATTTCACTAATTAATGAGATTCAGTGTGATAACAGTGGTTATTAATCACATCCGTTCATATTTCTACCCTCTGCCCTCCTCTATTTCCCTACTCCCATTTCCCTCCCATTTCCCTACTCTTCTATTCCCTAGCACCCTTCCTAATACCTAGTAATCCCTCTTCTGTTTTTTTTTTTAAGTTTTCATTTATGAGAGTGAGCATGAAATACTTAGGCTTTTTTCACCTAACGTAATGTCCTTCGGTTCCATTCATTTTCCAGCAAATGACCAATTTCATTCTTCTTTATGTCTGAATAATACATCATTGTATTTATACCATATGGTATGGCATATCATGTACCATATATTATTTATCCATTCACCTGCCGATGGGCTCTGAGACGGATCCGTATCTTAGCTATTGTGAATTGTCCCATAATGAACATGGTCATGCAGGAATTTCTTTGGTATGCTGACATCATGTTTTTTTGGATGTATGCACAGAAGTGGTGTAGCTAGATCATACACAAGTTGTATTTTTAGTTTTTTGAGGAACTCTATAGTGGCTGTACTAATTTATGTTACCACCAACAGCATATAAAGGGTTCCTTTCTCTCTACATTTTCATAGCACTTGCTGTTTTATATATATTGGTCTTCCTAACTGGAATGAATAGAATCTTATTATAGTGTTGATTTGCATTTCCCTGATCGCTAATGATATTGAACGTTTTTTTCAATAACACAATAAATACAATTTTCAATACAATAAGTATAATAACAATAAATACAATTTGGCTATTCATATTTCTTCTTTAGAGAAGTATCTATTCTGAACATTTGCCAATTTTCAAATTGAATTACTTGCTTTTCTGTTAAGCTTTTTGAGTTCTTTATATACTCCACATATTAACCCCCTGCCAGATGAATAGCTGCCAAATATTGTCTTCCATTCTGTGGATAGTCTCTTCCTCTCTTGATCGTTTTCCTGTGCAGAAGCTTTTTTTGTTTGATGTAGTCCCATTTGTCAGTCTTTTCTTTCTTTCTTTGTGTTCATACCAATGTCTTCTCCAAAGAGTTCATTTTTATCTTTTCCCAAAGACCCTAGCAGTGAGCATATACTTGGTGAATGAATGACTCAGTAGAGCAACACAAAACAAGAAATGTTTGATTTAGTAGGGAAATCTGCACGTTTGGTGAACTGTGCTCTTCTAATCCTGTACTTAACTGTATATCTGGGCGGGTCCTTCTAGGTGATGTCTTCGATTCCTAGGGCCCTCAATAAATCTGCCCTGGTATCTGAGGTTTATGAGGTCAAGTTTTGAAAACAGCACTTGCAATTCTAAAAACACTCCCAGGAATTTTAGCTCCAGGAAAAGCAGAAAGTGGAAAGGTAGGGGGCGGGGATGAGTTGGGAAAAGGGGACCAGGACGGGCAGTCGACTGCTTCTTATCATAGCTGTTTAAGTTTCATTTACATTCTTCTCCGGGTTCTCAGGTCCAAGGCAGTGTTGTTTGATGCTGAACACCTGCCTCACACACGGAGCACTGCAGTCAGCCCTGCCAAGAACAGTACTGACATTTCTGCTACACAGAATCTACAGAACTGCACAGTGGGGCCAAACATGGACACCCAGGGTCCCCAGTTGGTGCACGCGATTCTGGCTCAGAGTCACACCATCTCACGGTTATAGATGCACTGGAGTCTCTCCTGGTGCTTTCTGATCCTTCGATAGAAGCAAGCTTGCCAGTGCTCTTAAGCCATCTGATTGTGCTCATCGACCATTTTTGTAGGTCTCAATTCACTGTTTGATGAACCACGAGTAAGAGTTAATTTTCAGTAAAAGCCGGCTCTATGGTGCTGAGCTGATTTGCAACAGGTCTTTGGCCACCATCCATTAGAGCTGTATTCAAACTGAAAATTACATGGCTCAAGGAGCACACCATTCTGAAAATCTAGAATAACTCACAGGTTGCTGGATAATAACAAATATGCAGGGGTCACTGGTGTGGGGCTTCTCAAACTTTAATACCCAACTTGATCACCTGGTACCTTGTGAAATGCACATTTAGAGTAGGCACTGAAGCTGCACTACTAACAAGCTTCCAACCGATGGCAGTGCCAGGTGCAAAATTATACATTGTGCAGTAAAAATCTAGTCTGGACTTGAGATTCCACAACCTGTGCCACCAGCATAGCTGGTCCCGGGATAACCAGGATCAGCTTTATCATGGAACTTGTTAATGCTTACAAATTCTCAGGGCTTACTCCAGACCTTTTAGATCAAATTCTAGAGAGGCAGCCAGCAATTTGTGTTTTAGTGGGCCCTCTAGGAGATTCTGACTGATGGTTGCTGAAGTTTAACAACCAAGGCACAAGCAAGATACATTCATTGGAATACATGAAAGGATTTTAGCCACTGTTTCCAAATTTTTATCTATTTTTTCTTTTTCTTCTTTCTTTCACCAATATATGTACATAACAATCACATTCATCTTGGGGAACTGATACATATATATATCACATCTTCAAAGTGCTGGGGTGGTAGCTTAGTGGTGGAGTACTTGCCTGGTGTGTACAAGCCCATGCATTGAAAAAAATGCAAAAAACAAACTTTTACCTAATAACCAACAGCTCTAGAATCAGAAAGCTCAGTGTAGCTAACACAAGCCTAGAGTTTAAATCCGTTTCATCATCATCAAATTACCACTTTCATAGAAAAATTTTCAACAGTTGTTCACATGTTGAAAAATCAATCATTTCAGTCCTCATTTAAATATCTGACTTAATAACACGATCTTAGGGCAAGTCAAAAATCTTGAAAGTTGAACTCTGAGTTCCTGTGCTCACTTCGGCAGCACATACACTAAAATTGAACTCTGAGTTCCTAGGTACAGATGTCTGGCTGAGGAGGGAATCAATTTCTTCGACTCAGATGGAGTGAGTCAAATAGACAACCTGCTTACCTGCCTGGCATGTTAGGATCAACCGGCTAGAAAGAATTAAACCACCTTCCCAGCGTAGGCTGCAAAAACAGCTCTGACCTCAGATTTTGTGGCAAAACTTTCAGGACCACATTAATTGCCTATCACCTCTGAAAGTGCAAAAAGGCAAGTTATCCCACAGGTTACCAGGAAAGGTGGCACCTGGCCCCTGTTCAGGCCACCGGGCGCCACCTGGGACACCTGTTAACAGGTGTAGACCCTTCATACCTACTCTGGTTTCAACTTTCACAACTGGGGCCACTTTGCAATTTCAGCTTTACGAGTAATCTTGGAGAGAAATACATAAACCCCTGACTAATGCCTTCTTGACTGTAACTTTGCTAGTAGAAGACAGTGTAATGGTTTGAATAATGTTGACTAATAACATGTTAAACTAACACAACACTTTTCATCTGAGGACCTCAAAATATGACCTCACTAATCCTTGAAACAACTTCTACAAAATACACGGGAAACATTTTTATCTCCATTTCTCAGGGGGTAAACTGAAAGCACCTACAGATTGCCTAGGTATTACTTTAATCTCATAACTAGGTTCAAGGCTAACAGAGAGTATGCAGAGAGATTTGGCTCAGGAAGAAGAGGATGGAAGAATGACAAACCAGGAAGGAAATAGCTTTGGCTATAATGTAAACAAAATTAATCTTGGAACCAATAGGATTACTGAGAAACAGAAGAAGGATTGACTTTTAAATGCCATACCCAGAGTCAAGTAAAGGAATTTTTGTTGTTACAGATCTGTTTGAGAATACAAATGTTTGTATCATCCGTTTCATTTCAGCTTTTACTCCAGTCAGTGTAGTTTAGAGGGTTGGTGTGAAGAGAAGCCATCACTTTATCTCTCCTCTGTGTTCAGTTTCATCCTGTAAAGTTCTGCCCAAAGGTCAGTAGCTAAACTTCTGCTTAACATTCTTATCCTCAGTTTCCTGGTGGTGCCCTCGTCTCCAACTTCTTTCTCCCAGCACTCCTTTTTAAATCCACATTTTATTTATGCAACAATTGCAAAAATTTCCCCTGAAGGTGACTGAGGATATCAAAAGTATCTCAGAGTTCCTAAATTGATAAGTTTAACATTTAAAACTGTTTAGAATGCAGCAATTGCCATTTTTTCTTCTTTCCCATTTTAAAATGTCAAAGGCTTCCTGACATGCTTTGGCCATGGAAATGGAACATATTTTCTCATTAGGTTAATTAATGGCTCTGCTTGGGTGGCATAATTTGGTGTAAGTTTCCTTTTAGAATTCTGTCATAACTAAAAAGGATCTTATTTTTGTTATGTTTTGTGGTGTCTTTAAATTTTTATGACTTCTACTTTGTTTAGTCTGTGTGTAATCCTTCTTTTGAAACCTAATGTCCTAGAAAATTTACAGTTTTCTCTCAAAACTGGCACTTTTTACATTTTACAGTGATTCCTGTTTCTTTAGTTCTCACTAGAACTTCATTTAAGTCCTTAAGGTGTAATTCACAGCTCAGGGAATTTATGATTACATCGTCAAAGTAAACTCCCCAAGTGCAATATATTAAACCTGACAAGATGCTGTTCATTAATCTTTGAAATATAGCCAGGTGTGATGTAGTGAAGCGAGGCTTCCAACTAAGAACAGCTGAAGAAGTCCAAGCTGCCCCACCGGGGAGGATTCCTCCTCATCCCTGCCAAAGCTGCCTGGGTGGGGACAGAGGGAGCCAAAACCTTTTCTTTGCCAACCATGGTGTTCCCTGTCTCTGCTGGTGCGCCTACATCTTTGCTGCTTCTCACGTTTTCACATATTCGTTTATTCAACAAATATTTACTGAAAGCTTACTGTGTGCCAGGCACCAGGTGGGCCTACAAAGACAGTAATGGCCAAAAGAGATACAGTCCCTCGTTTTGGCTCACTATGAACACAGGCCTCAGGAATCCTTTCTCCCAAACCACCAACTCCATGAATGCAAAGCTACATTATCTGTATGGGTGACCTCTCTTCTCTGTCCTTGTTGTAACTTAGATGTGAATTCCTGTTATCTGGGAGTAAGATCGCAAGACAACCTGCTGAGCACAGGTGGAGAGGTTAGCCAATGGCACTATCAAGAAACCAGGGAAGGGATCGGGGTTGAGCATGTGCCTAGCTAAGCATAAGACCCTGAGTTCCATCCCCAGCATCCCCACCCACCCCCATAAAAGAGCGGGCAGATCTGTCTTAGGGTCATCACTGCGCAGTCAGAAAAGCAAAGGCCAGCGAGTCATTGTGCAGCACACCTCCAGAACAACATGGAACATCCAGATAAAAGCCAGACCTTTTACAGGCACTCGTAGGACTTTCCCAAGACCCTCCTGTTTGTCTTCATGAAATAATACAGTGCAATGCAGTGTGGGACCCTAGATTGGATTTTGGAACAGAAAAAAGACGTAAATGGAAAAATAGATGAACCCTGCATAATGCCTAAAATTTAGATAATAGCGGTATACCCACATCGGTATTTTAGACCTGACAAGTGTGTCGTGGTAATGTGAATGTCAGCGCTGACAAAACACAGCAGGGTGATTATGCTCTCTACTGTCTCTGCAAATTTTCTATAATTCTCAAACTATTCCAAAATAAAAAAGTTATTTTTAAAAATTTGATTATGAAGCAGGAGCCACAGAATGAATATTAAAAGCTACTAAAAGTAAACAAAGGGACATATACGGTATGGGAAAAGGATACAGCTCCTGATGACAAGTTACAAACCTCTCTTGAAACTAGGGAAAAATAGATCTAGAAACCCAAAGGCCAGAAACTGACATTCCATAAATGACTTTATTTTTCCTTCTCACCCGTGCCCCGTGAAGTTTCCCTTACTGGTTTTAAGATGTGTGTGTAAAAGAAAGAAGTGTGTAGAAGAATCACTGTTCTGAGTTAAAGGAGCAAGATAACTATCATTTCTTTTCTTTCTTTCTTTCTTTCTCTTTTATTTTCAGGTCTGGGGATTGAACACAGGGCCTTTGTGCTGAGATACATCCCCAGCCCTATTTATTTTTTATTTTGAGACAGGGTCTCACTAAGTTGCTCAGGCTGCTCTTGAACTTGCAATCATTCTGCCTTAGCCTTCCAAAGCGCTAGGATTACAGACGTGTGTTACCAACCTCAGCTCTATCATTTTTTTTAACTCTCTGTTCTTCAGATCATTGCCACCTCCCCTAATTCAGATACGCACACATGCACACGCATACGCACACGCACATGCACACACTGAATGGTGGCTGAAACACAGCTAACCTGTACCTCCCTGTCTGCACACATGCATTTTCCTGCACACATTTTCCTGGCCATGTAGAAGCTTCATTTTAAGTAACATAACAATATTTATGTGTGCAGACTGAAGATATTCCTGGCTTAGAATTACATTCAAGAAGACTTGGCTTACAACATCCAATGAGTGATTCTTGTTTTTGTTAGACTTGCTACACTGTGGGGTAGTTACACAATACATGTAATACACACACCCATCTCAGTCTTTTCAGGGAGAATTTTTTGTTTCAAAGTAGTAATGGTGGTGGTGAAAGCAATACTTTTTTAGCTAGCTGCATGCTTGAAAAGATAATGGTTTTATAGACCAAGTGTAAACCTCGGAACAAACTCCTGGCTACAATAAAGGAATTCCTCAAAGAGTACAATTAGCTTTTCAACATTCAAATGGTGCCTTGCTTAAAATGAAAATTTATCCCCATCTAGAGAAATAGATCATAGCATAAGATTGTTAGAGGAGGGAGGATTCTTAGAGATCATGTAATCTAATTTCATCTTATTTCAGATGAGAAAAAAAACTGAGGTCTGGTGCTTGTGGCTTAATTACGGCTTTAATGACTGAGCTGAGCTCAAAACCAGATGCCAAGCCTGGTGTCTCCTCCTGGAACGACACTGGCCTACTTCCTGTGGACCTACCCCGGGGATTTTAATGTAAATACTCAGTTTGCTTTCTGCTCCATACCTTTTTAAATTTAAATGAAATCATGTAAGCAAACACTTGTTGCTACTGTTATTATCACTACTATTTACATCAGGCTATAGGAGGATTGCAATGTAGAAAATGCAAATTTTGCAATGTCTGCACTGAACAGAAAGGCAATTTTTATGTGGCAACAGCTGTCTTCTTCTCTATCCTTTCTGGTTCCACTGCTTTCTCCTGGGGTCCCACATTTTCTTCAAGAATCTACTTTTTAAAATTCCTTTCCTTCTGTGGGAATTTCACCCTCTCTTTTCAAAAAATATATCCATAGGCCGACAAGGAGGACTCACTGCAAACAGAGCCCAGGTTTCTAGAAAGGCTCTACAAATAGGAAGTAAAACCACATCACACCATGCATCTGCCAAAAGTAATAAACCCAGCCAGCCTCAGCGCCCTCTTAACTTCGTCAGCAACTAACGCTACTCATTTCTCCCTTTGCCTGCAAAGGAAAAGGGAAAAAAATGCCAGGCAAAGAATGCCAGGCAAATCAAACCATGGGAAAAATAACACCTTCAAACTCAGGGCAAAATTCTCATTTCCAGTCCCTGCTGCAGATGTCCCATCCGGTGTGCCTGGCAGCCAGTGCTGCTCTTGGAACAAGATGCAGAACACAGGTTAGAGAGGAGATTTTGGCCAGAGACCGTTTGTGAACACTTAATTCATAGTTGTAAAGCCTGAGAAATCTGACCGTGATTCAATTATATGCAATGATTAAAACAAATCCATATAGGCAATACTTCCTCCTGCAGCATTAAGATATAAAATACCTTCCAACTTCCTACAAACTATTTTAATTACTCCCCAAATCAGTCAGTATGTGCTAGGAGATCATTGTAGGGCAAGTAGAAAGCACCCACCCACCTTCCTAAGGTTGACTTTCATCTTTCTAAGCTACCAAGAATAGCAACTGAAATAGGGGAAACAAAACAAAAAAACTAATCATGAAACATTCCTCCTGAATTACAAAAATTTGATTTAAAATTTTAAAAACTTGAATTTAATCTCTGCTTTGCCATGAACTCTCTGAGTGTCACTGCTAAGCTCTCAAACTCCCTCTGGCTTCCAACATCTTTTGATAATATAGGTAGTCTCTTTCAGCTTTCATATTCTGATTTTATTATTCCTGAAATTAGATTTCTATCAAGTAATAAGAAGGAGCATATCAGTATTTTAAAAAATGGCCATTACGTGTGTGATCAAAGGCACATGCTTGTATCTCAGGAGATGATATTAATGATGAGTAAAAGGGGGTCTGTGACCAAGAAAAATGTTATCTTCCTAATTAGAATATCGCTCAGGGTTTTTCTAAATTCTTTGTCATTTATTTATTTTTATTAGTACATGTTTGCAGAACATACTGTTTGCATTCCTTGTATGGAGTTGGTACGTGTACATGACACATCTTAATTTCTTTTTTCATTCCCTTTCCCTCCCCTCCTTCCCTACTTCATCTCTTGATCCCCTTCCCATTTAAGATTTATCTCCCTACTTCCTGTTACCAATCTTTTATTTTGATCTTTATTTATATTTTGCTTTTTATTTGATATTTAAGCTTGTATGTCTGATTTATTTCACTTAACATTATGGTCTCAAGGTGTTAATGACTTCCCATCACCTAGCGTTGTCTTTAACTGCTTTCTCTACCCAGAGTTTCTCCCAGGAAAGAGTATATCAACAGAACATTCCACTGCATCTTTGGAAACTTTGTCTGCAATCGCTAAGGATTAATGGAGAAGATAACACTTGGAAGCATTGCTTCGTGACTAACCCTTGTTTTGAAGTGAATTTTCCCATGAGCCTAAGAAAGAAGGCATCAGCATGCACGGAGCCCAGCTCCGCTCCTGGTTTGACACTCAGTGCCTCGCCTGATCATCACAGCACACGGAGACAGTTATTAACACCCCCTTTTTTCTAGAGGTGAAAACCCAGAACACAAAGGAGTTTAATAACTTGTCCAAAATCACAAACATAATAAATGTTGGAACAAATTTAATCCAAGTGAGCCTAATTCCAAAGGCTTTCCTCCACAACCTGAGTCTATTTAGATTGTGTTTTGCTTCTTACAAAAGATTTAGCTTGGGGCTGGGATGTAGTTTGGTGGCAGAGCACTTGCCCACATGCAGGAGGCCTGGATTTGATCCACAGCGAGGGGGTGGGGGCAGAGGGAGAAGTGGGAGAAAAGGGAGGAAAGAAGGTGGAAGCAAAGAGGAGGAGGGAAAGGAGGAGGAGGAAAAATTGTTGTTGTTCATTAATACTAAGTTTCATTTCTCCAGACAAAGTACATACAGAGTCATATAATTACAACATGTTATTTAAACTGCCAAGCACAAACTACTGAATTTGGTGAGTACTAAAATAAAATCAAAATGAAAGAGGAAAGAAAATTCTTACTTCATAAGTGAATAAACTAATGTCTAATGTCTCTTGTGTAAAATACAACTGATGATTCAAAAGTCATCAAATGGAAGCCAGATATGGTGGCTCAAGTCTACAATTTGACTTATTTGAGAGGTTCCAGCAAAAGGATCATGAGTGTGAAGCTGGCCTGAGCAACTTAGCAAAACCCTGTCTCAAAATAAAAGAGAAGGGGCTGGGGACTTAGCTCAGTGATTAGAGGGCTTGCCTACCAAGCACAAGGTCCTGAGTTCGATCCCCAGCACCAAAACCAAAAAATGAAACAAAACAAAACAAGACAAACAGGAACTGGGAGTGTAGCTCAGTGACAGACTGCTTGGCTAGCATGAGTGATGTGCAAGGCGCAGGGTCCACTTCCCAATACAAAAAAACCAAAGGCAATATCCACACGATTGAGAGGTATACAAAATACACTGCACAGAACGAAACTCATTGGTCATACTTTTCATACAATATTCCCCTACCAGATCTTGGTCTCAGTCCAGGATGTTTCCAGGAGCAAAAGAGGTAGGAAGGAGAGGCGGGGAGTAGGTCAAGGCAGACCTATTATAGTATAAGGGTCACCAAAATGACATTCAGAGAGCCACTCCATGGTGGCTTTGTTTTCAAATATGAGAGGGTTTTGAAGGTGCCCAGGTAAGATTAAGCTCCCCAAATATCTCTTCATTCCCCCTGACCACATACGTATTCAATATATTTACTTCTCTCCACCCTCCTATATCCGGCAAAACCAGAGGCAGTAAAGGGAAGAGGAGGAGGGGCTTCCAGGTGGCCTGCTCCAAGGGACTAGAACAGCTCAGATTTCAACTCACCACCATCCACTCATTTATTCATACTTCACCCATCACTCACCCTACAGACGAAACGTGCCCTTTCGGCTGCCTTCACGGGAGGTGTTTGTAAATAAGAGCACCTGGCCCTGAGAGCCAGACATTCACAGGAGTGGCCAAGGAGACAATGGATTACATTTGGGAAGTTTCCGAATTTTTACAACAGCTGTATCTGAACTACGTAAGCTTTTGTGAAATTTTGTGTTGAGAGAGAGACAAACAGGTTACTTGTCTTTGTGTTGGAAACACATCTGCAATCCTGTCACATTCTCCGGCAACTGAATCAAAGGTAAACATTTAACAGTACTTGGAATTCTACCCCTTCTCCATTAAGGAAGGTTAAAACCTGTTGGTTAAATGAAAAGTTTGTCTGAAACTAGATTCTTCTCCAAATACAGAAGTAGATTATAATTTCAAGCATTTTCCCTATTGGATTTAATCATAAATACTAAGTATTGGTACCTAAGTGCCAGAGTAACAAACTAAAGAAAAGACCACCCATCAACTTAATTCCAAAGGATTATTTCATGTAACTCAAGCTCCATTTATCTGAGAATGAGTGATGCTATTCACTACTGCCCACAACAAAAACCAAACGGGCTTATGGCAATTTGACCTTTTCATTTTTCACTGATTTATTTTCGGATAGCTGGGAAAATATTTTTAACTTGCATTTGATGACCTGGTTTCAAAAGCATCTTGCCTAATCTCAATTAGCCAGAATCACCCCCAAATGCCACTCACATTGATTCATGAGCCAAAAAAGCCATTATTCAGTAATGAGAATTTAGCAAAATATAATTTGGACCTGATGATCTACAAGATAAGATAATTCACAGAAACAATTGACTTTCTCCTGCACTTGTAGTATTTACTGTATCTTATTTCTTTTTAAGTATTTTCCTTCCACTCAGGTCCAAACACACAGACCCTCTCACTGCAGCACCAGCATTCCATCTTCCTTCTTTGCCATTTTAGATAGAAATAAAAGAGATTATCATACTCTAGAGTGCATCCTTCTTTCCTCCTGAAAACAAGAAACTACAGATACTTCAGTGAAAGATTTGTGATTAAAATAATTTCTGCAAAGAAGACCTGATGCCAAAAGTGAAAACGCATTTTTGGTGCATTGCTTGCCTGGAAAAATAAACTGCATTATGAAGAAGAATGTGGAAAAAGGTATTTACAGAAACTTCAAAGCATAAGAAAGTTAAACTCCTTGACTTGCATCAAAATGTTAACAATTCTGACTGCTGTGTTCCAACAGGACTTTCTAGGACATATCTGCAACATTGCTTAAAAGTCCTGCCACCTAGTGGAAGCGATACATAAACCAGTTATCGGGTAACCTCCCAGATTTGAGAGGCCCTGAGAAAAAACTGCTCCTCTAGCAACAAGACTTCCCTCAGAAGTTCATACTGGGTTAGCCTTGGACAGAATGCACATGAAGCATCACTGATAAACCGAACGGATCGTGGGACTCTATCTTGCTCAAGTGCATCAGATTCAGGACAGGAAAGAGTTGAGTTAAAGCCCTGGAAACCTTGAGTGGAATCCACAAATAGCCTATGCTAATGGTTCTGTTAATCTGCTTTGGTTGATAGTTTTCAAAATGGATTCCTCGGAGTTCAGAAATAAACCAAATTTATACCAGCTTCCCTTGTGGGGACTGTGACTTAATCCTCCAAAGGCTCAGTGGGAGGACTCTTTATAAAAAGAATGTCTTTAGTTGGCTAAGGGAAAATATCCTGCTTGAACAGGAAGTTAGATCATTAGTGGCCAGACCTCACAGATAGCCACTGTGCTTCACAGAAAACTTCCTAATGACTCAGGCTGAGGAGGAACTCCCTAGAAAGGCTTCAAGCCTTTTCTATTTTTGAGTAAGATCTACAATTCACGTTTTTTACCAATGATACCAGCAGATGTATATGATAGCAATCAGTTCCTCACTGAGCTGAAGGACCAGACTCACCTCCCCGGCTCCCTGGCTAAGGAAACACAGGTGTCTACTACGGAAAAGATCAGAAACTGTGGGATTACTGCACACCGAGCATGAATGTGTTTCTGTGACAGAAGGACACATGTACCATGTACAAAGGCTCTTCCAGTTTCTTCTTCGTCCATGGGTAATTGCACATAGTACTAGGCAATGCCTACTGTCTCTTTCCAAAAGTCCAGAACTATTCAAAAGGAACTAACATTTTCTTCTCATAGAAATGCACAATTCCAAACTCCACTAGTCGTATCTTTAATTCTATCTCCTATTTCTGAAAGAATGATCTACTGGTAGATACTTGTAGATAAGTGATGTATAGATGAACACGTGTGAGACTTAATTTATTATGTATAAAACCCTTTGAAAGGAGTTATGAAAGACAATCTTACCCACTCAATGTTCAAGAATTATGCTCTGTGCCTTTATCCGAACTTTCCATTATTTGTTCAGCTTTTTAAAGCAAACACTATTATTTATAGATCCAGATTTGATTTCACAAAGAATTCATTTCACAATTTAAGGTCAAAGCATTTTTTGTAATTTAATTATTAGTATTGCTACATTCAGGAAAGATTTTTCCATCATTCTTATGGAATAATAGTTTTCTAAAAGTTCTCAAAACAATAGAACCTTTAGAACTGGTTTACAATAAAAGAACTAGTGTTTCCGAGGGATGTGAAATATGTTTTTAACATAGAGTAACTATGTTTATCATTTTATCAGACAGTCCTAATGATTTTCATAACTACTCCTGTGGCTACATGATCTTTTTTTTGAAGGAAATAAATAAGAAACCCATAAATGAACCTGAGTCTTGCCCTGTCAAAAAAGTACTAAAGGGAGTCCTTCAGGGTGAAATTAAAGGACACTGCACAGTAAATCCACATGAAGAAAAAGTGAGCCCTGGTAAAGGTACACAGGGAAAAGTAAAAGACACAATAAATGGATTTTCATTGTAGTTTTTTTGTTTCTCTTGTCTGATTTAAAATATAACTGCATAAAACACTAATTTTAAATCTATGTTGACAGGCAGAGTATGTATAAAGATGTACTTTGCATAAAAACAACACAAAGACATAGGAAGGAAACTGAGTCATATAGGAGTACAATTTTTGTATACTATTGAAATCAAATTGGTATTAATATGAACTAGATCATTATAATTTGGTGGTTCACCAAGGAAAGAACTAAAAAAAACTGAAAATATATAGAGAAAAGAAATAACAAAGGAATTAAAATATAGAAAATATCTTTGGCACAAAAGAAATCAGGAGAAATAGAGAAAAAAGGCTTGAGACAGAGCTCTGGACTCCATCTTTGGAGCAAGTCTTGAGCTTGCAGGTCACGCGCTTCCCGGTGCGGATCTGCGCTGGCTTGGCTCGCGCACTGGCAGGGTGAACGTCAAATAGGGTGGGAAACACCTTGCACTGAAAGCACTGTTACCTCTCTCCCTCAGTGTCTTCTTTTTTTTTTTTTTTTTCTTTTCCTTTCCCATTTCTCTTCTGATCCAAGCCATCACTATCTGGTAAAGCCAACAGTACCCACACCACTAAGGAACTTTTAGAGACATAAACTATAAGGAGACGTGGGCCGGCTACCAAAGATCCCCCAGAGAGCTGCAGTCTGACAACCGCCCCCAGACTCCATCTTTGGAGGTTAGGATCAACACAGTACCCAGCGCTGACCACTGCAGGCTTGGTAGGGCTAACGAGCACAGAACCAGGCTTCGGCCTGTGCCTCCCACAGAGTGGTGGCCATCAGAGAAATCCCACTGTATGTGTATGTATACATAATATATGTATATATTGGATTTGTTTCTCCTTATTTTCTCTTTCTCTTATTCATCCTGATACCTGTCCAATACATTCTCTTGTCTACATCTTCTTTGTTTTTGTTGTTTTGATTTTTACTTTTATTGACTCCTGCTTAGCTCATATCTTTCCTTCCTTAAGCAAATCCTGTTTTTCCTTTTCTTCTTGTTTTCTCTCTCCTTTTCCTCTTTCATATGAGTAAATATTGTACAGAATCTACATGATTTGACCCACTACTATCACCTTTCACTGTTTGTAAACTAACTACTCAAGTTTCCCAAAGCATAAGTAACATCCTATTGTAAGTTTTACATCTATTACAGCTTTCCTCATTACCTCTATACCTTTTCTAATCCCTCATTATCCCTGCTACAAGCAGGGGGGAAAAATCACTCTAATAACAAAATACCCACTACATGCAAATTCCTGGTTTATATTGGATTCTGCTTTATGATGGTGTAGACCTTGCTCTTATGGTTTAAGATACAAAGTTAATTTCTACCACAGTTGGTCAATTTCATGAATGTAATTGATGCTATTGTTAATGTACTAGGGTAACGAGTGTGCCACACAGGCTATAACCAGTTGTACATTCTCATACGGTAATACTGTAATTATCTGAGGTAATAATCATTAACATAATCCAGGGTCTTGAGACAACCACGAGAGCCAAGAATCACATATGCCTAGAAGACACTGAACAAACAGAATTCTCCTAAAAAGTATTGATATTTGTCTTCAGGCAACCTCCCATAATCAAAATATAAAAATCAGCACTGAAACTAAAAGGGGGCAAATACATATAGATACCAAAAAAAAAAAAATAAAAAAAATGTCGAGACCCACAAGTAAAGTACAACCCCAGACCCTCAGCTCATCCAGAACAAATCCAGAGGACAATGAAATAGAGGAAATTGGAAAACACTCAACCAAACTTTCAGAAATGATAGCAGCAGAAGTTAAAAAACAGATGGATGAGGTTATAGAGAACATCAGATTAGAAATAATTGGCCAAGTTAAGTCAGAGATGACAATCATAATGAAAGACCTGCTTAGTGAATTCAGAGTAGACACACATTAAAAAAACAGAGGAGCTTAGAAAAACAATGGAAAACTTGACCACTCAATTTAAGAAAGAAATGGAACCCATGAAACAGATCCAAACCGATGTCCAAGAAATCAAAAACTGTCTTGAAAGTATACGCAGTTGATTAAATGAGAGCGAAGACAGAATCTCAGAACTAGAAGACAGGACTGCACTTTATGACCATGAAAAGGAAAACTTCTTAAAAATAACTAGAGTCTATGAGAAATCAATACAATAACTGCAAGATGATGCAAAGAAGAACAATATAAGATTGATTGGAGTGAAGGAAAAAGAAGGAGACAGTGCAAAGGATCTAAGAAGATTATTCACAGACATAATG